>CAJDSM010000014.1:4531-33131 GCA_903981925.1 Ostrea lurida
CCAAAAACTTCGAAGGATCAGAGCTATGGTTTGTCCGTCACGATGTTTGTCTGTCTGTCCGCATGAAAAACTTTAACATTAGCCATAACTTTTGAAAGGCAATTGATAGGACTTTTATATTTCACATGTGTATTCCTTATGACAAGCCCTTTCTACTGGTACCAAGATTTTTATACGCCCGTCGAAGACGGGACGTATTATGGTATAGCGTCGTCCGTCCGTCTGTCTGTCCGGGCTTTGTAGCTGAACAGTACGTAAGCTCCAGGATCTTACAACTTGGTACTATTGATCACCATGATGAGAGGAAGATGTAAGATCCTGGAGCTTACGTACTGTTCAGCGACAAAGCCCGGACAGACAGACGGACGGACGACGCTATACCATAATACGTCCGGCTTCGACGGGCGTATAAAAATCTTGGTACCAGATTTTTATACGCCCGTCGAAGACGGGACGTATTATGGTATAGCGTCGGCCGTCCGTCTGTCTGTCCGGGCTTTGTCGCTGAACAGTACGTAAGCTCCAGGATCTTACAACTCGGTACTATTGATCACCATGATGAGAGGAAGATGCCTATTGTTTTTGAAGGTCAAGGTCATAGTGTCACTTAGTAGGAAAACGTTGTAGGCGGGATAGAGACGCGCAAAATGTAAGCTCCAGGATCTTACAACTTGGTCCAATTGATCACCTGATGAGAGGAAGACGCCTATCATTTTCAAGGTTGGAGGTCAAAGGTCAATGTCGTTGTGTCACTTAATAGGAAAACGTAGGCAGGATACAGACTGAACTGTAAGCTTCAGGATCTTACAACTGGGTACAATTGATCACCAGGATTAAACGAAGACGCCTATTGTTTTTCAAGGTTGTAGGTCAAAGGTCAAGGTCGTAGTGTCACTTAGCAGGAAAGCATTGTAGGCAGGATACAAGACCGAACCATTAGCTCAAGGATCTTACAACTTGGTACAATTGATTACCATGATGAGAGGAAGATGCCTATTGTTTTTTCAAGGTCAAAGGTCAAGATCAGCTATTAAGAAAACCTTGTAAGCATAAAAGAGATCAAACTGTATTTGGGCTAGGACCATCAGACTTGGTACCTATGCACCTTATGCCAAGTGAAGGATGCATATTGTTTCTCAATTAGCATGATGATGAATTAGCATTTAAAGGACAGTACTAACTCTGCTGAAATATGAAACCCACTGAAATCTGTATGGGTTCGCTATTAATGCCACGTTGGCGTTGCTCTTGTTGACTTTCTAAAATTGACCTTGAAATTTGATCTACTTTTCAAAAACTTTAACATTGGCCATAACTTTTGATTGGTAAATGGTAGGACTTTTATATTACACATGTGTGTTTCTTATGACAAGCCCTTTCTATTGGTACCTCTTGACCTTGAAGTTTGACCTACTTTTCAAAACCTTTAACAATGGGCATAACTTTGGAATGGTAAGTGATAGGATTTTCATATTACACATGTGTATTTTTTTTTTTTTTTTTTTTGGTGACAAGCTCTTTCTACTGGTAACAAAATTTTGACCATCTGACCTTGACCTACTTTTAATAAACTTTAACATTGGCCATAACATTTGAATGGTAGGTGATAGAACTTTTGTATTACACATGTGTATTCCTCATGACAAGCCTTTTCTACTGGTACCAACATTTTTTGACTGCCTGACCTTGAAGTTTGACCTACTTTTCAAAAACTTTAACACTGGCCATAACTTTTGAATGGTAGGCGATAGACTTTTCATATTTCACATGCTTAATTAAATCGTTTCGGCGAGCCCCTTCCACTGGCATGTGGAGAACAGGGGCATCAGTGTTTCACAAACACATCTTGTTTGTATATGCATTATACATACCAAGTTTGGTAAGAACCGTTACCTAGGAGATCATGAAATTTAAAAATGTTGGTAGAGGCCTTCCAGTTCTATAATTTTATATCTTTAGACTTTCTTGTAGAGAGTGATTTTTGAAAATTGGTCAACTTTTGCTGTTCTAATACCCCAGGGATGCAGGATTCCTGAAATTTACATCCCCATGTACCATAGATGCTTCACCCCAAATTTGAAAAGAATTGGGAATGGTAGTTATCCTTAAAGTTAACAAGGGCCCACAGGCCTTAACGGTCACTGAGTATCATATCCCATACGGGGAGTCTCATATTTGCATTTTTAAGTCTCACTGCTGTGTTCATATGTTATCATCTTTCAAAATATGCATATGATTCCTATTCAAATACACAAGACAATTATCATTTCATCTCACAAATGGTGTTGTTAACCGTTCAAAATTTTTAAAAGAAAACCATACTGCAACTTTAATGCCCAGTGAGCTTGACCTTTTGACCCCAAATTCAAAAGAGATCATCTTCGACCCATGGGTAGTTTGTATACATATATGATATGATGACTTGATGTGGAAAGTACAACGCTGAAAGCCCAGAAACCATATTGTTACTTTGATGTCCAGTGCACTTGACCTTTGACCATTGACCCCAGATTTGATAAAGAACATCTTCGTTTCAAGGGTAATCTATATGCATGATATGGTGATTCTACGTGGAAAGGATAACGCTTTAGAACCCGGAAACCTTATTGCTACTTTGTTGTCTAGGTGTGTTTGACCTTTGACCTTAATTCGATAAGGAACATCTTCATCCCATGGATATGTATGAATATGGTAACTCTAGGTGGAAAGGCTAGCACTTTAATGCCTGGAAAACATTATGTTTACAGACGGAAAGATAGACATCCAGATTCCAGTATCCCCCCTTCCCAAACTTGTTTGGGGGGGGGGGGGGGGGTATAATTAAGATCAAAGGCTCCATGTTCATTCCAAATATTAATTTCATTTTAAAATTAATATGAATAGCATTACTGGAGATGTTTCTTCAAATGTTTACATATAAACACTATGTACCAAGTTTGGCCCCACCCTGGGGTCAGAACACTACCCTGGGGATCACCAGATTTATAATTTTGGTAGAGGCCTTCCTGCTCTATATATATCACTATGCATATAGTTTCTCTTAGACATGTGTGGTTGTAAAGAAGAAGATTTTGAAAATAGGTCACCCCCCCTGGCCCCAGGGGGGCAAAAGACCTGAAATTTACAAATTATGTGTCCCTTGTCCCAAAGATGCTTCATACCAAATTGAAAAGAATTGGACTGGTAGTTATCAAGAAGAATTAATTAAAAATGTTCAATTGTTACACCATTTCATCATTGACCATTTTGGCCCCACCCTATACCTAAACCCCTACCCCTAGGGTCACGAAATAAAAATTATAATAGAAACTCCCTGCTCATTCCAAACATCCATTTAGTTTTAATTTACTGTCAATAGCATTAAAGATGTTTTTCAAATTGTTTACACATATTCACTATGTACCAAGTTTGGCCCCGCCCTGGGGTCAGAACCCCTACCCCGGGGATCGCAACCAAATTTACAATTTTGGTAGAGGCCTCCCTGCTCTACATCACTATGCATTTAGTTTCTCTCATGCATATGCAGTACTTGTAAAGATTTTTGAAAATTGGTCATTTTGGGCAGTTTTTGCCCCACCCCCAGGGGTGCAAGAGACCTGAAATTTACAATTTAAGTGCCCCTTGTCCAAAGATGCTTCATACCAAATTTGAAAAGAATTGGACTGGTAGTTATCAAGAAGTTAAAATGTTTCAAATGTTAACACATTTTATCAATGACCATTTTGTCCCCACCCTAATACCAAAACCCCTACCCCTAGAGTCAAGAAAATTTACAATTAAAATAGAAACTCCTGCTCATTCCAAACATCCATTTAGTTTTAATTTACTGTCAATAGCATTAAAGAAGATGTTTTTCAAATGTTTTACACATATTCACTATGTACCAAGTTTGGCCCCGCCCTGGTGTCAGAACCCCTACCCCGGGGACCACCAAATTTACAATTTTGGTGGAGGCCTCCCTGCTCTCCATCACTATGCATTTAGTTTCTCTCGGGCATGTGCGTTGTAAAGATTTTTGAAAATTTGTCACTTTTGGAGAGTTTTTGCCCAGGCCCCAGGGGTGCAAGAGACCTGAAATTTACAATTTATGTGCCCCTTGTCCAAAAGATGCTTCATACCAAATTTGAAAAGAATTGGACTGGTAGTTATCAAGAAGAAGTTAAAAATGTTCAATTGTTGACGGACAACGCACGACAACAGACGAAGACCAATTGCAATAGGTCACCTGAGTTTACTCGGGTGACCTAAAAATAACCAACTGTAATAGAGGAAACTCATGCACACCTCCACAAATAATTAATAAGTACAGTTTTTATGACTCACTTTTTATTTACACAATCATTTTTGTACTTTGGTTGGTAGGCAAAAGCTACAAAAATTGAATGCAGTTATATGTACAGCCCAATGACAATGCCACTAGAATCATCTGAATGATTATGAACAAATGATCAACAGACAACAAAGTATACACAAATCTCAGACCTGTCTCGTCTGGTCTCTGTTAATAAATAGTCATCATCTGTATGTACAACACATCTGTCTTTGTTCTTCACAAGTCTTAATACCCACTCTTACCATATAGTCACCTTCAATTATCATTAACAACAATTAGTTCCCAAAAGTATTTAAATACACATTACACTGTGTTTGTATATTTTCTAAAAAAAAAAAAAAAGATCAAGCTCCCTCTAAAATGAAATAGTTTTTGACATTTGAATTAACAAGGAAAAAATCACCTATCAAAAATATCTCTATAAATTAAAATTTTTCTCCTCTTCCAACACAAAAGGTATAACTTTACAGAGCAGACATATTATCAGACAAATTGCAAAGCCTTTTATACGTCAAACAATAGGTGTCGCGTTAGCACACCTCCTCATTTACACCCACACTCAATGAAGGTAGCTCATCTTGTAATCTAATGAAACTGACATTCCTCATCATATGGTACGAAAACAAATTATAAAACAATTTTTCAGTAATCATACCAACATGTAATGATGCAGAATCAATAAAAATATTAAATATCGACGTACATATTGTTATATACAAAATCTTGTCTACCATGAACCTGTTCATAATGGTGTAATAGTATTTGGTTTCCCCATTAATACTTTTAATAAGGATGAGGTACAGAAAGTTAGTTCCAAATAATTAATTAATCTTTAAAAAGTCTTCACAATAAATAAAATTTTATACCATGTATATTCTCTGCTCTATATAATTTCAAATTATTGAAAATATGGTCTGTGTAATGTATTAAAAGGGGAATTTCTTAAAATACAACAAATTTCTAAAATTTTTAATTATTAAAAACAGCATTTTAAACAAGTAAAATTGTTCCCTCTAAAAAAAACCCACACTGAATGCCTTCATTAAATAAACAACCCATCTTTTCTAAATTACAAAAACAAAAACTCTTTAAACTGCTTTTATGTTAAATGGCCGATGTTCTGATCATTTGAATTGTGAAACAACCTACTTGCTGTGAAATGCACTTTATCTTGATGAAAATAAATATACGTAATTAAAGAGGTAGAAACGAAATAATACAATTGTCTGTCTCCATAGATCAACACATGATGAGGTCCTTCGTCTACATAATTAAGTCACAGCTAATGATTAACAAGGTAGCATTGCAATTGTATGTGTGAATCTGTCACAAAATGGGGGAGTGGGGGTTCGAAATTCATCCAGAACAAAGTGATACCAGACCAATAGCAGAGGCTAAATCATACACATTATCCAAAATGTTTAAACAATGTCAAAAATAATGTAAATTATTTCTCAAAAAGAGGTGAAATCGACCAATAATCATCTCAAAAGTATTTAATCTGGATGAAATATCCCGTACAAAATTTGCACATTTTCGTTTAAAAAAGTCCATTTTTTAAAAAGTTTTCACATAAAAATTCAAATAAAACCAATATCTAAAACAGCTACAGATCTACGGTACCTCCCCCCTCCTAAAACACTGTCTCACCAAGAGGTAAGCAGACGATGGATTGAGGTATAAATAAACCCAGAGAATGGTCAGCGTTTACCAACGACATAAATATACATGACACTATCTATCACGAATTTTGGTCAACTGTATTCAGACGTCATGCTGGATATGTAAAAATAATTGAGGTTTAATGCCTGTTAAATTTGCTTCAAGAAGGTTTGATGAATTTAATGAATGTCAACATCATTTTATCATTGTTGTACACATCTTATGACATATCTTACAAATTTTTTGTTTTGGTTTTTCACAACACATTACACAAAAGAGTTTCCAATAAATTATCCAACAATCATTGACTTTCAACAGAAAGAGTTTGTTGATCTTAAATCAAAAAAAAGAGAACCGATAAAAAAAAAACTTTTGAATAAGCACATGGATGAAAAAAATCCAACATTATATCAAAACGAATTGAGCTTTCTCTCAATATATACGTAGTAAACCATGACTTCAGTTTTCATTCGATCATTATCAAAACTTCCAACACCGCACATGTACACATAATGGCAGACTTGGACTTGTGATCAATGAGATAAAGGAATGTTGCTTAGTCCAAAACCAGACCGTGTTCTTAGACCGAGTCGAGATGGACATATATCTCCTGTCTCGTGAACAGTGAAATCTGCATGCTGCAGCACCTATAGAACAATGAATGCACTGTGTTCTATCAATATCCGACTACCACTAACAAAATTACCCTTTAATATACGTAACAATTTCCTACAATTTTTCTAAATAACTTGCTGTTGATTACTTATCTACATTTCCGTGGGTTTTTTTTTGTTGGAAATGCTCATCGCTACCAAATAAAACAGAATACCGACAAAGTCCTCCTCGATTGCCTTCCCTTGGTTTCTTTTAGTTCAGGAAACTTAAAATTTCACCTACAATTAAGTATACTTAAAGGGTACTGCAAACCACAGACTAAGTCACTGTGACTATTTCTGTATACTTGTCATGCTTTCTCACTCCAGTACTACACTGTTATGTACCACTTACTAATTACTACTATGGGGCTATATTATTTTGATTTAAATAACAGGAGATCTTAAATAACGAGAATGTGTTCACTGAACCAAGAAATTCATTTTTTAACAAAAATCGTTAATTTTTTTTTTCTTCACAAATATCTCCTCCCTCTCTCTATTTCACTGCTACTACGACTAGAATGTATACAGTACTGGTTTTTTGACATCAGATTACATGATCAGTTTAACATAAGACTAGTTCGGGAAAGAAAATCTAAACCATCTCGTTGGACAGATCGAGCCTAAAGACAAAAGGAGAAAATTAATCTGACACTAAAATAAAACATTCTGAGTATCCGACACAGCTCTCTATCATTATCACATTTCTATACAAGCTTGCATCACCACTGTCTTTTTTTTTATATCATCTAATACTATTTACATTTATAAAGAGATTACTTTCAAAATCCATCAATAAAAAAAAAAATGTCGTTTGTCACTTTTTCTGTATAAAATTGCTGCATTACAACCTCAACTTGATAAACCTTAGGAAAATACTTTTCAATGGCAATGAATGTTCACCAAGATTCAAAGATTCCATGTGGCACCATGGCAAGATGTACAAGTGACCTTAACTTAGAAAATGTGTACCTTACTGGGCTAATTCATTTAACGTCAACAACATCTTTTTTTCCAAATCTTTGCATAATAGAACACCAAGTATATGCTGTTTTAAATTGTAAACTAAAAACAATTTATAAAAATTAATCTCAACACATACTAAAGATCTGTAATCGTGGGACCAGGGAAGAAACAGAGACCGAGCACAATGTAGTCATACATTCAACAGTGTATAGATTTCAACCTACGTCCAAAAACCTTTCTCACCCCCCAAAAAAGTTTCTTTCTTTTGACACAGTCAATGATGAAAGCAGAACCAGTCTGAACCGTTGACTCGAGATCAAGTCAAAATATTTGGAAAGAAATGTCAGAAAACTGATATAATAGATGGAAAACAATGAAATATGGTAAAAATGAGATCACAATAACATCTATTTTAAGACATGACTATGAAGGAAAAAATGAAAAAAAAAAAGAAACACTAGCATTTTGTCGTTTTTAAGTGATGCATGGCAATATGTCCGTTCGCAATATGGACGCCGTTCATTTGAGCGTAACTACTACTGGAACTCTTTGAGCTGTCTTTGCTATCGTCACTTGACCCTATTGCACTATAAGGATTGGAACAAGAACTAAACCGATGATCCGGATGGGAGTCAGGGTTAGTCTCCTGCGTTAGAATGCAGTCACAAGGCTCATTGCCATTCAACATCAGCTTGTCTGCTTGTGAACGAGAATACAACACATTATTCACATTATCAATCCTCAGCTCGGGGAATAACTCCCCATTCTGATACGAACGCTTTGTTTCCTGAAAGTCTGGCGAATAAAATTCCCCCTCGATGTCTATATCATCGTTTATTTCTTGGTCCGGGAGCTCACGGAGGTCCACGCGGAGGGCCACGCCCCCTTCCGCCCCTTTTAATTCACACTCATCATCGTTCTGAATGAATGGTGTTTTTGACTCGTCCAACTCATCATCCCCTTCTTCCATGTATTCTAACGAGTCTTGTTTGTTTTCCTCACTGAAGAAATATGACTTGTGGGCGAATGATGGGTCTAGTTCAGGAACCATCTCCTCTAAAATCTCCTTGAAAGTTGGTCTCTGTGTTGGTCTATAGCGCCAACACTTTTGCATTAATTCAAATCTGCAAATAAAACAAAAGAATACTAGTAGGTATCTATTTTTTTTTATTATTATTTTTTCTTTTTTTAAACAAAAAAAGGTTTCCCTTTCAAAGTTTGGTTTTCTTATCATGGGGCAACAATGAGTGCAAGAATACAATGTGAGCATTATCAAGGGTTAGCGTAGAAGCCTTGTCGATGCCATCCATCTTACATCATCGATGCTTAACTACAGTATTTCTAATCATCAGCAAAAATGTTGAGTTACAAGTGAGATACAACACTCACAATTCTTCGTTTACATATGCAAACAAGACCTGTTTTTGTTTACATATAGATTGCTTAATAGAAAATATCATTCAAAATAAAATGAGATGTAACAAAGACAACAATCTTTGATTTTATTCAGAATTAACTTGCAATTTAAAAAATCCGCTTTACTAACCTGGTAAATTCCTTAAAGTGAGTAACTCTATTTCAATACAAAATATGGACAGGTTTTGGTATTAAACTTTCATATTCTATCAAGTATATTTTATTGCTTGACTTTAAAAAATTATTGAATCTTGTCAATTTTCTTTCATTTGGTACTGAATGACTGCTAATAAATAAACAATGTCCATCTAATTACAGCCAGACTGGCGACGCCCACTCAATAAACAATGTCTATGTACTTACAGCCGGTCTGGGCAGTCCTCGGGCTTCTCCATGACTCGGCCGTTTAGCACGTATCGTAGGACCTCCTCGTTGGACAATCCTTGATAGGGCTGGGCGGCTAAAGTAGCCATCTCCCATAACACTACTCCATATGACCTGTCAAAACACAGTCCATTTGTCGTTACTTCATCCAATACACCAACACACATATTTTACTTACTTTCTCCATCAAAGGTATAGATTACATGATCATCCCTTTATACTTTCTAAAATCATGTTCTCACATCTTTCAAAATTTAAGCATTAAAGAAATTTTTTTTTTTTTAATTATTATTCTGCAGGTCAACAACATTAAAATCCTGATGAAAACTTTTAAATCATTTATACTGCCGCATTTGATATATTCATGCCATTTAAAGCTTATACTACCTGTATTATGCATCATACACACATAGTCTTACATTAAAAGTCAGGTCCCTTCTCATGCTAAGGACTTTGAACTTTATCTTACTTACCATACATCCGAGAGGCCTGGTAATAGTATCCAGAATCTTACTTACCATACATCCGAGAGGCTGGTAAATATCCAGTATCTTACTTACATACACATCGAGAGGCTGGTAAATATCCAGTATCTTACTTACCATACATGAGAGAGGCTGGTAAATATCCAGTATCTTACTTACCATACATCCGAGAGGCTGGTAAATATCCAGTATCTTACTTACCATACATCCGAGAGGGCTGGTAAATATCCGTCTTTCAGCGACTCAGGCGCCATCCACCTCACCGGTAACAGAGCCTTACCCCCCTTCCTGTAGTAATCTGTCTCATATATGTCTCGTGTCATGCCAAAATCTGAAAACATCAAAAAGCAAGCAAATTGTATTTTTGCCTTAGTAGAGCTTAAGTCATGATTAATGCATGCATATTTTAATTGAAGTTGAACTTGGTCATCTTTTAAAAACATCAGTATCTCAAATACACAGATATTCTGAAGCAAGATGTTCGTCCCAACTACAAACTCTGGACGTATAGATTATAACCTCAATATACCGAACCCTCAGATATCTCCAAGTTATCTCTCGGCACCATAGTGTTTGAGATACAATGCTTGACTGTATTTTCTCACATTTTCACCATTGTGAGACCAACTTTAGCCATGCGAGATTTTTCTGTCTCACACTGCAGTGACGTCATTGATTGTGATGTCATATATTTTCTATGATTAACGTTATAGGGTGAAGTGAAATGTTTTATATTGTTTCCTTTAAATTTCAATTTGATAGAGCTTCCTGGTGGACAGCCTTGAGATTTGTAGTTTACACTTTGTATAAACCATTTTCGGGTATGCTCTTTCTGCCTGTCTAATTAGTTTTTGCATTAAAAAGTTCAAATAAAGATATTGATAACAAAGCTCCTGAATTTATGAACTAAACAGTAGATAAAATGTGAGAAACACAATCCTTCATTATTTACTTGTGTGAGAGAGGGAAATTCCACCTCTAGAACAAGATTCGCTGTCTAGGACTCAGCAAAGCCTTGTCCTTGACTGCGAATCTTGTCCCCTTGGTGGAATTTCCTTATCCCAAACTTGTACTAATGAAGGATTCTATTATTCTTTTCCCATATCACAGAGATTTTCTATTTCTTTGGTAAATACTGTTTTAAGGTGGAATGCTACACCAGAGAAATTTGATGCGGATGAAAAGTAGAGGTTATGTTAAACAATATTTTGAAAACAAAAAAAATCAAATTCACTCTATTTCATCAAAAAATGCAATTTTAGTGGAAAGCAATTTGAAAAAAAATTAAAACCCCTGCTATATTCGAACCCACGACCTGCAGATCAGAAAGCAATGAGCTAACTTACTGAGCTATTCAGCTAGGCATTTAAATTTGAAATGAATTGACATATAACCCTAATAGTTTCGAACGGAAGTCAGCCATTATGACGATGGCTCATTCCCCCTTTAATCAATTATGAAACATCTCACTTAATACATCAAAAACTAAAATAGACACCTATGTCCAGTATCTACTTACCAGCAATTTTGACAGTAAGGTCTTCAGCAACCATACAATTTCTTGCTGCTAAATCCCTGTGTACAAATTTTTTATCTGCTAAGTAAGCCATGCCATCTGCTATTTCACCTGCCATTTGAAGAATTCGCTTGATGGAGGGAGGTGTCCGGCTTACATTTTCCTGAAAAAGACGGATTAATTCCTGGAAAGTCTTCTCAATTTTTAAACATCTATGTCAGTAATCATTTTCAGTTACTGTAAAAGTGGATATTTACGCGTGGGGGAAATTTACACTAATTACTCGGTCACGTAATTAGCGCGTAAATTTCCCCACGCGTATACATATAAATAGCATATATGTTATATACTCCATTCAGTGACCGCGTATTTTTCCCCCACGCGAAATGTTGGGCATGAAAAAACGCGTACTTAACCCCCAGCGTAAATAACCACTTTTACAGTAGATCTATGAACAATGGAATTTCTTTTAAATTCAAAACTTTTTTTCTTGAATTTCTGAATGAACACAAAGGCAATACACTATTTTAAAATATTTGTTTGGCACAAAGAAACTTTCATATTTTAATTGGAAGATATTTTTTGAGAAACGTTTTAATTATCGCAATTTGCATAATGATCATAAATATACCTTTATTCCAGCAAAAGTCGAATCAATGTCCTGAAAAAACAAGATCATGAAGTACATGTTGATGGAAAACATTTGAAAATACATAAAAACACAACTGTTACAGTGTAAAAAGAAAACATGAAATAGATTTCTTGTGGAAAACACAGTACACTTCTGATGCACGAGTACAACCCCTACCCCCACACCACTCCCCAAATGTCTACAGTGACCATAAACTTTACATCTAGTTCTTAATTGATAGTACAATAGTTTCTTCAACCTTACTAATCTTAAGAAATTGTCCCTCCACCTAGCCTTATTCTTCCACCTAACCCACCTCTTCCACATAGCCACCTCTTCCACCTAGCCCACTTCTTCCACCTAACCCACTTCTTCCACCTAACACTTCCATCTAAACTACCTCTTAAACTTAACCCACCTCTTCCACCTAGCCACCTCTTCTAGCCCACCTCTTCCACCTAGCTCACTTCTTCCACCTAACCCACTTCTTCCACCTAACCCTTTCACCTAACCCACCTCTTCCACCTAGCCCACTTTTTCCACCTAACCCACCTCTTCCACCTAGCCCACCTCTTCCACCTATCCCACTTCTTCCACCTAACCCACTTCTTCCACCTAACCCTTCCACCTAACCCACCTCTTCCACCTAGCCACCTCTTCCACCTAATCCACATAACCCTTCCACCTAGCCCACCTCTTCCACCTAACCCACTTCTTCTACCTAGCCACCTCTTCCACCTAGCCCACTTCTTTCCACCTAAACCCACTTCTTCCACCTAACCCTTCCATCTAACCCACCTCTTCCAACTTAACCCACCTCTTCCACCTTAACCCTTTCACCTAACCCACCTTTTCCACCTAACCCACCTCTTCCACTTAACTCACCTCTTCCAATGGTCGATGCATCCGGAGATAATTTTTGAGATCCCCCTTTTCCATTAACTCCATAATAAGCAGAGCAGGCTGACCATCGGAGACCACGCCCAGCAACCTTACCACATGGTTACAGGCAAAGGCCCTGAAAACAGAAAACTCACAGTGAAATGGCTAACTGGACAAACTTTTAAACATTACAATTCCTGTATTTCCCAGACTATCGTGACCGTAACGCACAGTCATTTTGACTGATCTATTCAACACAAGTACGTACTTCATCCTGGAGGCTTCACTCAGGAACTCCATTCTTTCTCGGTAAGTGGCATGTACATTCACTGTCTGAAATTCCAGATAACAGAAATGATTCTCTCCATCCAAACACTTACAAACGTATCACAAAGTAGATAAAAATCTTATCTTATTTATTATGCATTTCAGTAATTCTCATGAATGTACATTTGTAGATAAATCTAGAAAGCTTTGCAATTAAAGATTCACAGTCCCTATAGCAACACGTCGGGATACAAGTTTACTACAAGCTCCCCAATTTTGGAAAACAAATTCTATTTTAATGGCCATAATTTTAGTATCAGTTGGTCAATCTTAATCGATATAAAACTTTATTTGAAGTTCTTCTCAGGAAAGCTAACAACAAATCTTGTGTAAATATTGCACAGTGCATCAGAGCACACCAGCACAAAACAGAAAGTTGAACAGACAAAGAAACTAGTCCTCTCCTGGTTTCACAAATAGGGATAATGATAAAATCAATGTCACTTGTGCACTATACTTGTTTTGATCCAGACCCTGAAAAATTAAAACTGATAACTGACTTTTCCTCTTTAATCCGTGAATCTAAATCCAATACCTTTACAGCTACTTTGATTTCATCTTCCTTCCCGAACAGGTCCCTGGCAACACCTTCATACACCATACCAAATGACCCTTGACCCAGTTCACGAATCAGTTGAATCTTGTCACGCTCCACTTCCCATTCATCAGGGTTGTAATCTGCATCATAAGAGTATGATGTTCAATGAACTCCGAGAAATCTGATTACATTTCAACTGAATAGAGAGTGTATACATTAAGAAAAATATTTAGTATTGCTCCATTTCATTAATAAATCTGTAAAAGCACCTTAATTCTGAGATACAGCCCCCAAAAAATTCAGAATGACAAAGAAAAATGTAATGCACATTATACACAAAAAACTCATGTAGCACACTGACAAATATACAAAGAACAAAATAGATCACTGAAAACGTCAACAAGGACCTCGCTGAGGCAAATATTTTATCATTACAAATCTGCATGTACAAAATTTCAGCTATGTACAATGTATAGGTTTTGAGTTTTAGTGTTCACAAAATATGATTTGCAAAATCTGGGAATTTTCATGGAAAAATGTTTTCCCAAAAATATTGACCCTATAAAACTAAATTTCTAAATGCACATCTGCATATGATGATGAGCAAGTGTACAGACGTTCAGCTTTGTAAAATGTATAGGTTTTGAGTTTCAGTGCATGTCCACAAAATTGTTGATGGACAGATGGATGGACAGACAAAGTGTAAACTATAGGATGTCGATGTGGGGCCCTAATAATCTAATTTTTCTTTCTTTAATAGAAAAATAAAACAACCTGTCAACAAGAGGCAGACCAATGAAAAGTGAATTCCTCGACAAATAGACATGTCCTATCAAAAATACTTGTAATCAATATCTTACGTTCATAGTCAGGATTGATGGAAGTAAAATCAGGTCTGTCGGGTACTTTCCTAAATCGGCTCCGAGCAATGAACCAAACACCGATGACAATGACGAGGATAAGAAGGAGCACCCCCGACACAGAGACAGCTATTACTGTTTCTGGTGGCCAATCAGATTCTGTAAAACACAGCAAATAAATATGCAGTATGTAAACCATTAACAATAGTTTATTAGCTCATAAAGTCCTAAACCAAAATGTTTATTTCTGAACATCACACTTCAGATGACACACTATCAAATACTGGTACATATGTTTGTTTTAAAGAGAGCTCTTTCCTATTTCAACAGCACGTTTTTCAAACAAAATCTTCGATTACTAAACTTATATCCATAATAATAAAACACTAAATTCCTGGCTTTTAACACTGCAATATCAGTAATATTCCTACTAAAGGACTTGCTGGAATATTATACAAAAGATTTCTTTATAACTCTTCTGTTTTGAAGGCTGATAAAGTCTCCCAAATTTTCAATCCCCTAAAATTTGTAGTATACTGTAAGTACTTCCACTTACCACTATCAGAATTCGATACAAAGAAGTATCTTGGCTCTGTAAAATTAGTGGAACCAGCAAGGGAAACGGTCTGAACCTGAACAGAGTAATTTCCAGGAGACAGGCCATTGATTCTGTATCCTCCATCAGCCTTGAACCTCATGTGAGATACACAAAATGTATTGGGTGTAATCTGTTTCAAAATAAATATCCAGCAAATAAATATTGGAGCAATTCTTTTTATCTTTCCATTCTTATTTCAAAACATCTATCAACATAAAATATATGTATTTCAACACTTGATGAGTGCAGATTACATTTTTATTCATTCATTGTTTGATGGGTTGGTTTTCTTTTTTCATATTCACAGTAAAACAAAATTACAGATTTTAGTTCAGGACACTGTTTTGTAAATAAGATTCCCTCCTCCCAAAATTTTTCTAAAACAAAAACAAATGTCAATTTCCAGAAAATCAAGCCATACAAAATCTTCCATTTTTAATATCCTGATTATGCTATATCGAGTAAAACACTTGGCCCAATCAAAGCAAAATAATAAAGTTAATAACAAAAGGTTTGCAAGAAAATGACGCATATTTATAAATTCCACAGAGTTGTGATGAAACTTTTAAACGCAACTTATACTTTTCTTTTTTTTTCTTCTCAATGCTGTGTATAAATGTTCAGCAAATCTAATTATTAAACTAAGAAACTACGTACATCTTTTAAAACTCTGCTGTAAGTAATATGAAAGTTCAGGATGAGTCCATTGGGGTTTTTAGGCTCATCCCAGTGTACAATGACATCTCTCGAAGTGGCGTTGGACACTTTGTAGATCTTAATTGAGTTGGGGTCTATGTTGTCAGCAGTTTCTAAGGAAAAAATTACTCATCAATCTGCTAATGTGATTTGCATTCCAAGTTTTTTAATCCAATAAAATGTGTTTGTGAAACACTAATGCCCCCATATTCCATATGCCAGTGGAAGGAGCTTGTCATCAGGATTACACATATGAAATATTAAAGTCTATCACTTACCAATCAAAAGTTAGGGCCAATATTGTTAAAGTTTTTGAAAATTAGGTCAAAGTTTAAGACCAAAGCAAGGTCAAATATTTTGGTACCAGTTAAAAGGGCTTTTCATATGGAATATGCATGTGAAATATGAAAACCCTATCACTAGCCATTCAAACGTTATGGCCAATGTTTGAGTTTTTGAAAAGTAGGTCAAAGGTCAAAATCAGGAGGTTAAATATATTGGTACCAGTTAAAAGGTCAAATCATACACATGACAAATATCGAAGCTCTAGTACTTACCATTCAGGTTTATTAACAAATATCGAAAGCTCTGAGTACTCAGTTCAGAAGGTTATGTCAAGGAAAAAGTTTCAGACAGAAGGAGAGAATGACAGACAGGACAAAAACAATATGCCCCCGATCTTTGATCACGGGGGCATAAAAATCAGAAATGCTATGGAAAAAACCGGAATTGACTAGCAGCATTTCTGGTTGCTGTCCACTTACTGTCTGGCAGGGTTCGTGACAATGATATGGCCCGGATGCTGCACAGTTTTATCTTAGAAGGATCTCGTGGGTCTCTTTCCTGACAAGCTATTACCTATTCAAAAATGAAAAAGCATCGCGATTTAAACATGTATCACCCGCATTTTATATAAGGACATATACACTCACACACATACAAATGCATGCACACATGTTTGTTTTATTCACTCAAACTGTACAAGGGTACACCATGACTCCATGTATCTACAGAACACCTCTATTCTATCATCCTGATAATGTTGTATGATAAACATATCCTCTGGTTCTATATAATCCGGTAAATGCCTGTTAGATACATACATTCAATTCTATAATCTGGTAATGCTGTATGATAAACCATACTCTATCTATATCCTGGTAATGCTGTAGATTACGTGATGATGTAACTCATGTCCCTCCTCCGAGATGGAGTCTGTACGATGACTTTATTGAACGGCAGATCTTTCTCTGTATCATTCACAGTCTTGGTCTCGTTTTCAAACGGATCATCAGGATTAACCTTGAGGTTGTCTAGAGCAGTGGAGTTATAAAGCATGGACGCCTCCCGACTGTACCGGGCGGATCTTGGTCTTCGGAATTTGTCACTTGGTCCCTTTGGCAGTTTGGGGGAGAGGGTGACGTTGCCAATCTTGCGAGTTTTGAACAGCTGTTCTGCTCTTTTGCTGTCCATTCTAGAAGAATAACCATCCATAAAACTAACATCCTCTTTCAGTATATGTTACACGGACAACATTGCATAATAGTTCAGTTGATCTAGAAATGACCAAATCCAATAGGTTTTAACATGGTAATGTATTAACACAACTTTACATTTCTCAAAGTTAATGAACTTTACACAGTGTTTGCTTAACTTCAGCAACAAAATCGGTTTTTTTTCCCATAATTATCACTCATGTTAATAGTAAGAGGTGCTGAACTGAAATCAGAATCAATAACAGCAGTGATTAATTGGTGCTGTGAAATCAGAAATAGCAAGTCAAATTAAAATGTGAATTAGATATATATCAAGCATTTCAAAATCATTGGAGTCTGCACTTTTCAGTGGTTGCATGAAAATAAGCCAATTTACTTTCCTCTTCTTTAAGTTACCAAAAGTGCAGCAACCCAAAAATCACATGCATAGATTGTCAGATATTAAAACAGACTATCTAAATAAACACCATAAAGGCATAGTAGATATATAGATATATATAGAAATATATTCTACAAGAGTTAGCGAATTACTACTATCTAATATATATATATATGTTCACTGGAAACTCATGGAGTTAGGCCTCACAATAGCATAAAGTCAGGAATCTAGACGTCATAGATTAATACACAATTCTGGAAGGAAAAGTCAGAAAAGGGGGGAGGGGGGATGAAGTGGGGTTTACAGTCATGCTGATGTAGAAGGGATGAGTATATATAATGCTTCAGTTCATTCACCAAAGCTTGAAAAGAATGCTGAATTGGCCAGAGCTGCCCAACAAGCATCATGTTCATGGACAAGACAGCAAGGTAACATCTTTGTTTGAGCCACTGAAAATGACCACAGCGAAGTACGACTGCATAATCATGAACTTCTTGATGGCATAAGGAACATAGAAAGTCATTCACAACTTGATGATGTATTTCAAAGATGTTCAAAATGATGTTTGAAAATGTCTAGTACTGATGCCAGTTTGAACAGATTATTCAATGATTTTTGAGGAATGATAAATATGCAAATGTGCAAGCGTCTACAACTGTTTAAAAGTAGCAAGTTTGATCAACTACCATGGGAAGATGAATATGGACAGTAATGCTTATCTTAATAAAATATAAAAACCAAATTGTCTCCAAAAAAATATTCAAAATTAAATATACAAAAAGTACATAGGTACACTCTGGTTACTAATAGCCTGTAGGAAGTGGTGACTAGCGTATATATTTTTGTCACGTGTGATGTGTGCATACAAAGCCTTGTAAACAATATATGTATTCCGAATTTCCTGGATAAAATGTAACATCCATTCTTAATGGCAGGATGCATGACTTGAGAATCAAATATATTCATTCATGCAAGCCAATACCTTGTGTGCATATGGGTACAAGCCATAATGCATGCTCCATTTCATGCATGTCAATATTAAAAAGAGGCATACAGGAAGGTTCAAACCCATTTGAAAAGAGAAAAAAAAATTGTTTTGAAGTCCTAAATAAGAAATTTCTTTCTAGGATGTACCTACCTGATATATAAAAATTATCAAAAATTAAGATAAATTATCATTTTTATTTATTTATTTATTTTTATTTTTGGTTGGTAGTCCTAAACCCAAACTGTTTTTGATACACCTACCTAATATAACATTATGCCAAAACTGGGAGTATTATTCATTTTTTGCTCCATGATGTGCAAAACAGTATTTATGTCAAGAGTTCAGGATTTTCCCTTGCATAAAAATACACTGAAAGCGACTAATTAATGGACAATATCTTGCCCTCTCTCTATAAAAGCACACAACATCAATAATATGAATTATTAAATGTTGAAATTTTTTCCACTTGAAGAATATTTTGGAGCTTTTTTGAAAGAATCCATCATTATCAATCACTGTGAAAAAAGATTCTCTGTGTTATCAAATTTATAAATATCAGATAAACCTCGTTATAAAACATGCAAGTCTTGTATAAAAAAAAACACATCTCTTTTAGATACTGCAAGATGCATATTATTAGTGATGATGGCAATTATAGGCAGAGGTGCATTTTTATACTAGCTACAAAAACTGGTTGGCCGACTCTTTAAACTGTTGGTGGTGGTCACACTCACGATATTGTGGGCAAATCTTGTGGGTATTTCCAGGCATTCCTTTAGGGGGACCGGTGCCGTAATCTGCCCTGTGTAATTAAGCAATACAAGCTATTTGTGATTACTACAGAATGTCGCTGATATAAAAATCACAAAATCACAAAACATGATTAAAAGACAAAGAGCATGACACCGAAAGAAAAAATAAATATGATGTCAAGACAGAAAATCAAATGGATGACATGTAAATGAATATACTGGTCATTTATATGAAGGAACCAAAATGCAAGTTTGTATAGAGGCACGATTCACAGAATACGATTTGTGACCATTTAATTCACTGATAAAGAGTATTGCCAACACAGAATGATTCAGATTGACGTAAGACGTAAGAGTTACTGAAGATGAAATTCCTTATGTATGAAGTGACGGGTACTATATATACACACAAAGCAGCGACGACACAACACAACAAAATATCCACACATACGGTTCATTACAGGCTGAATTATGAATTCCTGTAACTTAACATTGAGGAATAATTTTCTGATAAAAGATCTAAACAGTACTAGCCCCCCCCCCCCCCCTCCCTTTACCCTAAACCATCCTACCTTGCCAGCACCGCAATAGTGTACCCAAACCCCAACCCACATACCTTAAAATTATATTGAAAAAAAAGCCAAGTAAATTATAACATTTTTCATATGAAGTGAAATATTAAATACAGTCAAACACTGTTATCTCAAAATTGACGGGATTGAGAAAAAAAATTCAAGATATCCATGGATTCGAGATACCGAGGATAAAAATACAAAGAAAATAAGTGGCTGGGACTTCTAAATCACTTTACCATGATAGCCATGGTATTCAAGATATCAGTGTTTCGAATACGAAGTTAAACTGTATATTTATAAAAAGGCCTGAAATTTTTAAGTCTTTTTCTACATCCCATGTCCATTTTGCTCATATAATGTTTATCTTTTCATATCATTAATTCATTCAATACTTAATTTGAAAAATGAAACTTCTACTGAATGATCTTTCATACTGAAAACACTATAGAATCTAAAAACAAGATCTCAGAGAACAAAACAAGACCTGCAGTTCTCCTACATCACAAACGATGACAAGTGGCTGCCAAAACAAAATATTTCAAATTACAAAAAAAAAATTTATTTGCAGAATTCTTCTCTGTTTATATACCTGGAAAAATGCACTTTTGGAAAAAAAAAAACAATTAAATGTCACAGCGAAAAACAGTAAATTGTGGTTTAGCCTAAGGTGACGTGGTTATCATATAGACAAAAGACTTTATCTTATTGTGCAAGATTTCTTGTATCACATTTGTCAAAATTTTAGCCTTTAAAGAATTTTTTAAATTGTCTGCAAAGTTAAAAATAAGCTGTTGGAAAGGCAAACAAGTAAAAAAAATTAATTAAATCAGTGTTCTGCGTAATTTAATTCATGCATTTGTTGGCTGAAGTTGTTATTGAGATATGGGGGGTAGTGCTAGCGTAACTCTCTAGGTAGTGGGTGCGAGTGAACAATTTAGCCAAAGCCTCAAACTCTCCCATTTCTTTGTGAATACGTGTATATAATATATACATAATATATATTAATAACAAGGCCATTCATAACTCAGGTGGACCCATCGCTTACGATTTGAAAAAGCAATAAAGCATGACACATGAAATGATGCTCATGGATGTAATCTTTATTCCTTTCTGATTTAAAGTTTTTTTTTCCTCTAACTATACAATATTATGATAGATGAGTTCTATATAAAAGACAATTAGAACATGATATGATTGATTACAGATTAGGAGGAACAAACAATACACACATACACTGATATCAAGATAGACAAAGCATAAAATCTGACTTGTTTCGTTATTATCTGACGGGGAAAGGGGGGCGGGGGAGTGGGGGAATGGAGGAAAGTTGCACTGATTATTGTTGCATAGTTAGAATATTTGACCTTCTGTGACCCATGGAATACTTATATATATCAGAAAACTGAGATTGCCACGTGTCTATGGTTAATTTACATATGGTAATCATAAGCTATGGCCCATTGATTAAATATTCAAATTTGGTACTAAATGTATGCAAACAGAATCAGAATATACATATCTATTTAAAACATGAAATCCTTAATTTTCTCGGTCTAAGTTGGACAAACATTAAGTTCAACTAGCATGAATTAAAATAACACAATATATAACAATGTTTAAAATATTGTTATCATATAGCAATTAAAAAAAAAAAAATAATCTCTTAATTTTCTTCCTGTAAAAAAAACTGGGGGAAGGGATAGCATATAGCCTAGATAACAATTGATCTATATAGCAACCCATGTATCCAGGGTAAACAAAGACTCTCAGGAATACGAACAACACTGCACTGAACAACAGATCTCTAGACGAGACAGGGAAAGAGAAAGCTTCAGTACGGCGGATTGTAGCCGTAAAGCCCAGAAATTGCATCAGTTACGCTAGGTAGCTAACAAAGCAATCCAAGATGGCATCAGATATATATATCTGTTTAGCAAATGGAGACAGATTTTATTTTCAGGCCCTCAATAGAAGATAAAGAGAAGGAGGAGAAAATCTAACATTAACACCAGACTCTGAACAAAACAATACAATGACAGATCTCACACTCCATATCTGTTAGCACAATTCAATCACATCCAAAAACTACAAATGACCCCCCACCCCCACCCCACCCACCCTTAAGATGTATCTTAATTTGTAACATCTTATTATAATGTTCTATTCTATTTAATAACCCCTTCTAGCTCTTCCATTTTTTTTTTTTTAACATCTAGTATGTTTTTCAGGCTCCATTGAAAATATCCAATATCTGTTCCCATGATTTTTAATCAATTCAACTGGATTTAAGAATTAATGTAATATAACAAAGCAGAAGAAATTGTTCCAATTGACAATTTTAAAATCTACTTTACCGGTATGTGGTGAAAAAAAGAGTTAAATTAATACCCTTACAAGACTAAACCCTGTGACACATGGACCAGATAGTCTCATGCATTCAATCTCTGAGTTACCCAGCTACACAAAGGAATTGAAACGGAAAGAGATAGCTGTGTGTGTGGGGGGGGGGGGCTGAGGGTGGGGTTATTGTATATTTCAAAAAAGACAATTTGCTATCTTAAATTCAAGCTAATACCTCTCTACTGCAATCCATTCCTAACTTGAATCAAACATCAATATATCTGATATTTTCATCTTTATGTCCCCATCCCACCGTCACCCCCTCCTTCCTCTAATTTGTAGAAGACAAACACCGAAAAATCACCCAATTTTCAAACTTTATGAGAATATTGATTGAATTGTGCATCCTGTTTCCTCCATACACATTCACAAAACAAGAAACACATGTTATTTCCACATTCACAGAAAATCTTGTTTTTACCATTCGGTCATTGTGTCACTTCACTCGGCATCAGGACCTGGTACTAGCACTAACTTAACTCCAAGAAGGAACATTCCAGTCACGGCATAACATTTTCAACACACTTTAATCAAGTGTCAATTCTTCTTTTTTTTTTTTTTTACCACACAGTGTTTTGAGCCATAGTCACTTCTCATGCCAAAAACTATCACCTTTAAAAAATGCTTAAAATTCTGCGCTAGAGAAGTGTATATGTGAATGTTGTCACATGCTACAAATTTTCTGTACTGGTAAATGTATATTATTTCCAAGTCAAAGATTACTGGGAAAACGACATTGTTTTACATTTTATTCAATAATACAACCCCCTCCCCAAACTTAATTTTCTTGCCCCATGCTCATGCTGAAAATCAATACCAAGAAAGAATAAAGCTTTTTTCCTATTAAAAAAAAATCTCTTTGTATTTTCTTTCTAACAAGACTGAAAAAGTATTATTAAAGTATGTTTATGAGCCAAAACAGTATAATGCCAGAACTATTTTTAGCACATCAATCCCCCTTTTACCCAAAAACTGTAATACATCACACAGCAAACTGAAAACAACACAATCTCCCAGTAAGAACTTTTTCAAGCTCTAAAATGTTATGCCATGAGTGAATGTGGGGAGGGAAAATTTTTGTTGATTTGTTCTATACAATACAAACACTTAATAAGTATGATATGAAGATATATATGAAAAATTATACAGTCGACAATACAGTAGGTATTTTTGGTAAAAGTGAGACACGAAAACGAAACTAAAAATAGAAACTAAACATAACTCACTGCACTTGACAAGTGATAGAGAAATGGTGGTTATATAGAAAGAATTGGTGGGATTTCACTGTTATGAATTTCATTAAAAATTCAGACATTACAAGATGCAAGTCTACATTTACAATAAGTGAAACACAAAAATTTTCCCCCCCAAGGTAGGAGTTTCTGTTCATGTAATAGAGTTAAGTTGTTTTTTAAATGCAAATGGTGCATCACTCATACAGACTTTTTTAAAATGGTTTTGAAAACTTTGGTTTAATCTGCTTCATTTCCACTCTACTTACCCATCTTGTTTGTGCCTAGATGTGATAACAAAGAAGTTGTAACATTAGGAAAAGAAACGACATACAACGCGAGAGAAACTGGCCTGCAGTATCAATGTTAGTGGCAAGAACACAAACAAGTACAGATACACTCTTAACACACACATTCTTTAGTATTAGAACAAACATTCAACCCCCTCCCCCCCAGAAAGTTTAGGAAATAAGCTTCTCAAGGGTTATACATCCTCCTTAATTTTTGGTACTGCTTAGCAAACTAATTATCTCCCATTTTGTTCTCTATGGGTTTCTTTTTTTTGAAAGCATGATAAGATGCATTTTCTTCATGAGTGATATAGCAGTGATAAAATATCAATTGGACAAACATGAAACATATAATCTTGCAAGTGGCTCAGACAATACGTGTATTTGATGTTCTGTGCAAGTGGCCCCCTCAAAATGAACGAATGACCATGATTTCATACAACATCAATGAAAATTGAGGTAAATTGATGTAAAATAAAAACCCTACACATTGTTTTTCTTTGCATGCTAATAAAGGCTGGGTTTCCCCTTTGAAAGACATATGAACTGGAAGAATGAGTTCCTATATCATACAAATATATAGGACTCAGAAATGTCAAAAAACATTTAAATGCAGCAATTCCAGAAAAATATATAACGAAAGAAGAAAAATATGGAATGAACAACATTTAAGAAACATTTAAGATCAAAAATAAATAACATTTGCAAATTTGGTAGTTCATGCTATCTATGTGTCTTACAATATTTACAAAAAAAATATTGGAGGAAAACTGTGACTTTATTTTCACTCTACACATTTCTATAGACATTCCAATTCATACATAAAAAAATCTCCTATAGTGAACATATTTTTAGAACCGAGTGTTGGCGAATCCCCATGCAGTTTAAATGTCTGGGCTCTATATTTCCCCCACCAATCATTAGTAGTGTTTCTCCTGATTATCATAGTCATTCTCCTGGAAATATTACGCCTAAGGAAATGGCAGACAATTTAAATCTACGATCGCAAAAACAAAAACCACTTGGAATATGAGAAATAATGCCTAGTAAGTTTATATAAATTTTTACAAAATCAATTAAATCAAACAGATAGATATATTTAGAATCTAGTTCAATCTTCAAAATTCACGCATAGTAAATGCACACGGGAATAATAAGGCAGGGAAAACTTTTATCTATATAAATACATGTCACACAATGCCAAATTCTGCCATTTTTCCCTAGTCAATGTTAAGAAATCATCCTCTACGTAAGCATGCTGCTGTTATTTACCTCTTGAGGTAGACGTAGTTATGTAAGAAGTTCTCAAATGCGATCTGCATCTCTCTCTCTTTCCTCTCCTCCTCCTCCTCCTCGTTTGATTTTGGACAAGCACATTCTCCTTGCATCGTTTTGTTACTGTATTCTTGACCCATGTCCTGGCCTTTTTCATATTCATCTTGTTCTTCATATAGCTCATCTTTCTGGGCCGCTTTGTCTAGAGCTGCAATACATTTCATCATCATCATCTAACTGTTGAAAACATCCTTCTCTTTCCTACTGAGTTACATTTAACATCTTTAATACGACACAAATTTTAAGTTACGCCTGGGTGGCTGATTAAAAAAATAATCGTGTGACCAATCCTTTCTTTAGGATCCCTTACTCTTTTTTTAAGATCCGGATCACATTACTGTAATTGTCTGCCCGATTACCCCATAAATGTTAATGATGCGGCGAAGATGTCAAAAAGTATGGACTATAATCATAGTTTTTCATGACATTTACACAATATTTCAGGATCATAGCATCATGCATGTATTTCATTTATCATCAAATAGCCATCAGAGATAGAGAAATTTTCAATATTTTGGCCACAGAAAATAAAATTTTATCCAACCTACCTTCCCTATTTCTGAAGAGCATGTAGTGAGAACCACACAATAATTTTTTTTGTTTTTTGACTTTATGAATTTTTTGAAATCTTTCTAAAATAAGGATGATAATGTCCACTCCTAAATACCCACCCAAACTTCTCATAAATTACATACGCGATTCGCAGTAGTCTCTTTCATTGAATTTTTCATGCACCAGAGGGCGCTTCCTCCAATACACCTCATAATGTGTCACATTGCCGTGGGGGTTGGAGGGTGGGTTCCACATGATTTTAAGGGTTCCTGGTGCTAAAGCCTTTACTCGTAACTTGTCTGGTATGGTAGGATCTACAAATACACATTGAATTTCATCTTGACTGTGCTAGCAAAAACAATTTATGCATTCAATTCTAAATGTATATGGTAAGCAACACCACCTATCTTCTACAAAGTAAACATTCATGAAAATCAGTTAGGACATCACTCTTTAAATATGTTAGAAATATTCAAGTTAATCAAAACACCATCTTCAAGTGAGGTAACTTCATCAAAAGATTATATGAACAAAATGTACATTTCATCATATATTCTTAATGTAGAATGGACTAGAAAAAGCCACAAGTCTTGCTGGGCCCTGTGGTAAGGTCACACAAAACACAAAGCCTTGGCTGGGCACCCCAATGGTAAGGTCGAGCGAAGCCCTTGCTGGGCCCTGTGGTAAGGTAACACAAACTTGCTGGGCCTCCCCATTGGTAAGTTCACCACGAAGCCTTGCTGGGCCCCATGGTAAGGTCACACAAAGCCTTGCTGGGCCCCTGATGGTAAGGTCACAACAAGCCAGACAAAGCTTGCCCTGTGGTGAAGTCATGACAAAGCTTGCTGGGCCCCATGGTAAGTGCCAAAGCCTTGCTGGGCCCTGTGGTAAGGTCACACAAAAGCCTTGCTGGGCCTGCTGGGTTGGTAAGGTCAGATGAAAGCCTTGCTGGGCCCTGTGGTAAGTCACACAAAGCCTTGCTGGGCCCTGTGTGTAAATCGTCACGAGAACCGCCTTGCTGGGCCCTGTGGTAAGGTCACACAAAGCCTTGCTGGCCCTGGGGGTAAGGTCACACAAAGCCTTTGCTGGGCCCTGTGGTAAGTGTCAGGTCAACAATGACCTTTGACCTTGTGGTGTACTACAATCTGTTTTTTGTTTCGGGCATATAATACAAAATCTGCAAATCAAATTTTGAGTTACCATGTCACACATTCCAAGTTATTATTTCTTTTTTTGCCGACCTTGACCTTTGGCCTTCTGACCTCGTATTGTTAAAGTTGTCTCTCGATCGGATCATTTCCTACTTAAGTGACAATTATGAAGATTTGTCAGTTTAAGATTCTTTAATTATTTACATTGCATGATCCCTCATTTATAATAATAATGATTGGTTTTTATATAGCGCTTTATTCTACCTATATGTAGGTACCCAGAGCGCTTTAACTACATTATTACCCCAGCAGGACCATAACAATCCAGAACCTTCTTCAGTGCAAGCTGCCGTTTATACAGCGCGTAAGACACTAACATTCTGACAATATCTTTCACTGTCTATAGCCAGGTACCCGTTTTAACCTCAGGACCTTGACCTCAAAAAGTGTTAAGTGTTTAAGAAGACAACTTTCAAGTTCTCAAGAGCAAGGGCGAAGATTTATTACACTTCGTGCTTTGCAGCCTAAACCACTAGGGGTCATGGAATTTCACAATTTTGTCAGAGGCCTCCATGTTCCATATCAACATGTACATAGTCTTCCATTGCTACCCGGAGCTGACAAGACTTTTAAAAACTGCTATCTTTTTTTTTTTTTTTTTTAGGTTTTGGTGCAACTCTAATATTCCATAAAGACTAGGACCATGAAATCAACACAACTTTTGTACACTTCCCCACGATAGATGTTTAGCATATACAAAATTTGGCAAAATATGGCCCATAAATCTAAAATTGAAAACGTTAAGAAGTTTAAGACCCAAGGCTAAGCAAAGCACTGTGATCGACAAAAAAATGGGTATTTAACGGGCGACACCAAATATTCCTGTTACAAGAGAATAAGGACAATAATTACACTCTCAAAATACAGTGTTATTATCTGAGGAAGGGTCCTCGTAACGTACAGTATGGAAGGGTAGTGAAGTAGACAATGTGTTGCTGATGGCTCTCCGAATTTGGCAGAAGATGTGTATGTCTGTACGTATACTGCGACTGGGCCAGGGCTTCATCAGGTTCAGCAATAGGGAGGTCACAATGATTTTCATCTCTCTCCATCTTGTTTCAGAGAATATCTGGTATTCCACCTGAAAAAATGCACAGGAATGATTTTTTTAAGCTGTTCTACCGGTGACATAAGATTAATTGGATCCTTCGAGAATCACAAAACAAGGACGAAAATTGAACAATAGATATGACTCAAGCTGACACGGCAAATGTAGTCATAGCAGTCAATTTCATTCAAAATTGCATGAAAGCATTGCAATGTAATTTTGTTGTAAAATTTTGGAACATTCTGTGACAATATTTTCCTAAGTTTCACACATCAGATCAATATTTTGAGATTTTTGAGATCAATAAAGCTCTCTAGATATACTCTCTCGAAATAAAACAAATTGGAAAAAAAAAAAGACTTACACATCATCATACAAGCATCTCTGCCTTC
>CAJDSM010000014.1:33242-84227 GCA_903981925.1 Ostrea lurida
CTGAACACTCTACCACAGGGCCCAGCAAGGCTTTTGTGTGACCTTACCACCAGGGCCAGCAAGGCTTTGTGTGACCTTACCACAGGGCCCAGCAAGGCTTCGTCGTGACTTTACCACAGGGCCCAGCAAGGCTTTTGTGTGACTTTACCACAGGGATCCCAGCAAGGCTTCATCTGACCTTACCCACCAGCAGGCCCAGCAAGGCTTTTGTGTGACCTTACCACAGGGCCCAGCAAGGCTTTGGCACTTACCATGGGGCCCAGCAAGGCTTTGTCTATGACTTTCACCACAGGGCAAGGCTTTGTCTGGCTTTTGGTGACCTTACCACAGGGGCCCAGCAAGGCTTTGTGTGACCTTACCATGGGGCCCAGCAAGGCTTGTGTGAACCTTACCAATGGGGATTGGACCCAGCAAGGTTTGTGTTACCTTACCACAGGGCCCAGCAAGGCTTCGTCGACCTTACCATTGGGGCCCCAGCAAGGCTTTGTGTGACCTTACCACAGCCCAGCAAGACTTGTGGCTTTTTCTAGTCATTCTACATTAAGAATATATGATGAAATGTACATTTTGTTTCATATAATCTTTTGAATGAAAGTTACCTCACTTGAGATGGGTGTTTTGATTAACTTGAATATTTCTAACATATTTAAAGAGTGAGTGTCCTAACTGATTTTCATGAATTGTTTATTTGGAGAAGAAGTGTGGTGTTGCTTACCATATACATTTAGAATTGAATGCATAAATTGTTTTGCTAGCACAAGTCAAGATGAAATTCAATGTGTATTTGTAGATCCTACCATACCAGACAAGTTACGAGTAAAGGCTTTTAGCACCAGAACCCTAAAAATCATGTGGAACCCACCCTCCAACCCCCACGGCAATGTCACACATTATGAGGGGTATTGGAGGAAGCGCCCTCTGGTGCATGAAAAATTCAATGAAAGAGACTACTGCCGAATCGGCGTATGTAATTTATGAGAAGTTTGGGTGGGTATTTAGGAGTGGACATTATCATCCTTATTTTAGAAAGAATTTCAAAAAAATTCATAAAGTCAAAAAACAAAAAATTATTGTGTGGTTCTCACTCATGCTCTTCAGAAATAGGGAAGGTAGTTGATTAAAAATTTATTTTCTGTGGCCAAAATATGAAAATTCTCATACTCTGATGGCTATTTGATGATAAATGAAATACATGCATGATGCTATGATCCTGAATATTGTAAATGTTCACAAAAAACTATGATTATAGTCCATAACTTTTTGACATCTTCGCCGCCATCATTAACATTTATGGGGTAATCGGGCAGACTAATTACAGTAATGTGATCCGGATCTTAAAAAAAGAGTAGGGATCCTAAAGAAAGGATGGGCACACGATTATTTTTTAATCAGCCACCCAGGCGTAACTTAAAATTTGTGTCGTATTAAAGATGTTAAAATAGTAACTCAGTAGGAAAGAGAAGGATGTTTTCAAACATAGTTGAATGATGGATATGAAAAATGTATTGCGAGCTACTAGACAAAGCGGCCCAGAAAGATGAGACTATATGAAGACAAGATGAATATTGAAAAAGGCCAGGACATGGGTCAAGAATACAAGTAACAAAACGATGCAAGGAGAATGTGCTTGTCCAAAATCAAACGAGGAGGGGAGGAGGAGAGGAAAAGAGAGAGAGATGCAGATCGCATTTGAGAATTCTTACACTAACTACGTCTACCTCAAGAGGTAAATAACAGCAGCTGCTTACGTAGAGGTATGATTTCTTAACATTGACTAGGGAAAAAATGCCAGAATTTGGCATTGTGTGCAATGATTTTATAGATAAAGTTTCCCTCGCCCTTATTATTCCCGTGTGCATTTACTATGCGTGAATTTTGAAGATTGAACTAGATTCTAAATATATCTATCTGTTTGATTTAATTTGATTTGTAAAATTTATATATAAACTTACTAGGCATTATTTCTCATATTCCAAGTGGTTTTTGTTTTTGCGATCGTAGAATTTAAATTGTCTGCCATTTCCTTAGGCGCAATAATTTCCAGGAGAATTACTATGATAATCAGGGAGAACACTACTAATGATTGGTGGGGAAATATAGAGCCCAGACATTAGCGCATGGGGATTCGCCAACACCTCGTTCTAAAAAATATGTTCACTATAGCGAGATTTTCTTATGTATGAATTGGAAATGTCTATAGAAATGTGTAGAGTGAAAATAAAGTCACAGTTTTCCTCCAATATTTTTTTTTGTAAATATTGTAAGACACATAGATAGCATGGAACTACCACATTTGCAAATGTTTATTTATTTTTGATCTTAAATGTTCTTAAATGTTGTTTCATTCCATATTTTTCTTCTGTTCGTTATAATGATTTTTCTGGAATTGCTGCATTTAAATGGTTTTTTGACTTACTGTAGTCCCTATATATTTGTTGATATAGGAACTCATTCTTCCAGTTCATATGTCTTTTCAAAGGGGAAACCCACGCTTTATTAGCATGCCAAAGAAAAAACAATGTGTAGGGTTTTATTTACATCAATTTTACCTCAATTTTCATTGATGTTGTATAGAAATCATGGGTCATTCGTGTTCATTTTGAGGGGAGGCCACTTGCACAGAACATCACAACATCACGTATTGTCTGAGCCACTTGCAAGATTATATGTTTTCATGTTTGTCCAATTGAGTTTTATCACTTGCTTTATCACATTCATGAAGAAAATGCATATCTATCATGCTTTCAAAAAAAGAAAAACCCATAAGAGAACAAAATGTGGGAGATAATAGTAGTTTGCTAAGCAGTACCAAAATATTAAGGAGGATTATAACCCTTGAGAAGCTTATTTCCTAAACTTTTCTGGGGGGGGAGGGGTTGAATGTTTGTTCTAATACAAAAGAGATTGTGTTGTGAAGAGTGTATCTGTACTTGTTTGTGTTCTTGCCACTAACATTGATTTTCTGCAGCCAGTTTCTCTCGCGTGTTATGTCGTTTCTTTTTCCTAATTGTTACACTTTCTTTGTTATCACATCTAGGCACAAACAAGATGGGTAAGTAGAAGTGGAAATGAAGCAGAATTAAACCAAAGTTTTCAAAACCAATTTTAAAAAAGTCTGTATGAGTGATGCACCATTGCAGTTTAAAAAACAACTTAACTCTATTACAATGAACAGAAACTCCTACCTTTGGGGGGGAAAAATTTTTGTGTTCACTTATTGTAAATGTAGACTTGCATCTTGTAATGTCTGAAATTTTAATGAAATTCATAACAGTGAAATCCCACCAATTCTTTCTATATAACCACCATTTCTCTATCACTTGTCAAGTGCAGTGAGTGTTATGTTTAGTTTCTATTTTTAGTTTCGTTTTCGTGTCTCACTTTTACCAAAAATACCTACTGTATTGTCGACTGTATAATTTTTCATATATATCTTCATATCATAACTTATTAAGTTTGTGTATGTATAAGAACAAATCAACAAAAATTTTCCCTCCCCATCATTCACTCATGGCATACACTATTTAGAGCTTGAAAAAGTTCTTACCGGGAGATTGTGTTGTGTTTTCGAGTTTGCTGTGTTGATAGTATTACAGTTTTTGGGTAAAAGTGGGGATTGATGTGTAAAAATAGTTCTGGCATTATGACTGTGTTGGCTCATAAACATACTTTAATATACTTTATTCAGTCTTGTTAGAAAGAAAATACAAAGAGATTTTTTTTTAATAGGAAAAAAGCTTTATTTCTTCTTGGTATTGATTTTCAGCATGAGCATGGGGCAAGAAAATTAAGTGTGGGAGGGGTAGTATTATTTTTATAAAATGTAAACATAGTCGTTTTCCCAGTAATCTATTGACTTGGAAAATAAATACATTTACCAGTACAGAGAGAAATTTGTAATGTGTACAACATTCACATATACACTTCTCTAGCGCAGAATTTTTAAGCATTTATTTAAAGTGATTAGTTTTTTGTGCATGAGAAGTGACTATGGCTCAAAAACACTAGTGTGTTATAAAAAAAAAAAAAAGAAGAAATTGACACTTGATTAAAGTGTGTTGAAAAATGTTATGCCGTGACTGGTCATTGTGCCTTCTTTGGTTAAATAGTGTGTAGCTAGACCATGTCCCTGAATGCCAGTGAAGTGACCACAATTGACCGCATGGGTAACAAACCAAGATTTTCTGTGAATGTGGAAAAACATGTGTTTCTTGTTTTGTGATTGTGTATGGAGGAAACAGGAGTCCAATTCAATCAATAGTCTCATAAAGTTGGAATTGGGTGATTTTTCGGTGGTTTGTCTTCTACAAATAGAGGAATGGAGGGGTGACGGTGGCGATGGGGACGTAAAAATGAAAATATATCAGATATTTGATGTTGATTTCAGTTAGGAAGTGGATTTGCAGTAGAAGGAGAGGTATTTAGCTTGAATTTACAAGATAGCAAATATGTCTTTTTGTGATACAAATCCTCCACACCCTCACCCCCCCCCCCCCCCCCCCCCACACACACTCTATCTCTTTTCCTTTTCATTCCTTTGTTGCTACGGACTCAGAGAGTGGAATGGCATTGAGACTATCTCGGGTCAACAATGACCTTTGACCTTGTGGTGTCTACAATCTGTTTTTTGTTTCGGGCATATAATACAAAATCTGCAAATCAAATTTTGAGTTACCATGTCACACATTCCAAGTTATTATTTCTTTTTTTGCGACCTTGACCTTTGGCCTTCTGACCTCGTATTGTAAAGTTGTCTCTCGGATCATTTTCTACTTAAGTGACAATTATGAAGATTTGTCAGTTTAAGATTCTTTTAATTATTACATTGCATGATCCCTCATTTAATAATAATAATGATTGGTTTTTATATAGCGCTTTATCTACCTATATGTAGGTACCCAGAGCGCTTTACAATACATTATTACCCCAGCAGACCATAACAATCCAGAACCTTCTCAGTGCAAGCTGCCGTTTATACAGCGCTAGAACACTAACATTCTGACAATATCTTTCACTGTCTATAGCCAGGTACCCGTTTTAACTCAGGACCTTGACCTCAAAAAGTGTTAAGTGTTTAAGAAGACAACTTTCAAGTTCAAGAGCAAAGGCGAAGATTTATTACACTTCTGCTTTGCACCTAAACCACTAGGGGTCATGAATTTCACAATTTTGGTAGAGGCCTCCATGTTCCATATCAACATGTACATAGTTTCATTGCAACATACCCTGGAGCTGACAAGACTTTTAAAAACTGCTATCTTTTTTTTTTTTTTTTAGGTTTTGGTGCAATCCTAATATTCCATATAGACTAGGACCATGAAATACACAACTTTTGTACCCTTACACGATAGATGTTTAGCATATACAAAATTTGGCAAAAATTGGCCCATAAATCTAAAATTGAAAACGTTAAGAAGTTTAAGACCCAAGGCAAGCAAAGCACTGTGATCGACAAAAAATGGGATTATAACGGGCGACACCAAATATTCCTGTTACAAGAGAATAAGGACAATAATTAACAATCTCAAAATAAAGTGTTATTATCTGAGGAGGGTCCCTGTAACGTACAGTATGGAAGGGTAGTGAAGTAGACAATGTTGCTGATGGCTCCGAATTTGGCAGAAGATGTGGTGTATGTCTGTACGTATACTGCGTACTGGGTCCAGGGCTTCAGGTTCAGCAATAGGGAGGTCACATGATCTTCATCTCTCTCCATCTTGTTCAGGATATCTTTGGTATTCCACCTGAAAAAGTGCACAGGAAATGTTTTTTTAAAGCTGTTCTACGGTGACATAAGATTAATTGGTCCTTCGAGAATCACAAAAACCAAGGACGAAAATTGAACAATAGATATGACTCAAGCTGACACGGCAAATGTAGTCATAGCAGTCAATTTCATTCAAAATTGCATGAAAAGCATTGCAATGTAATTTTGTTGTAAATTTTGGAACATTCTGTGACAATATTTTCCTAAGTTTCACACATCAGATCATATTTTGAGATTTTTGAGATAATTAAAGCTCTCTAGATATACTCTCTAGAAATAAAACAAATTGGAAAAAAAAAAAGACTTACACATCATCATCACAAGCATCTCTGCCTTCATAGATTGAAAGATTTTTGAATGGTCTGCAAAACAGAAAACAGATTGATTTTTACCCATCATTCCTTGCAGCAACTTCCTGTGCAAGAAAGAATATCAATAAATCATTGCATGAACTAGTGTTCCCTCTAGCCAATCAGATAATGAACTACAGATCAGCCAACACGTCCCACCTGTTTCTTAGAGCCAAATCACCTTGAAATAAATCACTTCTGAAATAATACTGTCCGGTGTTACTGTACAAGGTGTGATTATTTATAATGCTGTACTGGCAAATCAGCAAGATTTCAGGAATGGGTTATGGTTTGACAACGTTTTTGCTAATAGTATACTTGTTGATCATAAAATCACTTCAAAACTTGTGACCTTTCATTCCAATTAAAAGATGACAGGAGTGGAATAATCTAAATCAATAATAATTTATCAATTAACCCAATGAATAGGAATGCACCATTTATAGATGGGACTGTCACATATTTCAAAGGGTAAACGGACTTGTTTATCTTTGTTACGTCTCTGGTATGTTGTATGATTATGAGGATGTACATTTTCTTATGTAATCTACATGTCTCCTTGGTGATTATTGGCCCCGCCCCTTCCCACCACTGATTGGGTCTACCATACAGGTCACTCCCACAGGTTGCATGGACAGAGTTTGTTCATACTGTTTTGCACTGCCTCCATATTCTGGGAGTTTCAAAGAACACAAATGACAGATAGCCTGGGCATTGATAACCAAAAAAAAAAAACTGCTGCCCATGTAACTTTTGGTAGAAATGTGATATATACATTCCTATCGGCTCACTGGTGAAATTATATGTATATCAGTATTATCACTTACATATCATAATCTAGCTGTCATAATTATATTGTTTATTTCTATACCTTACTGCATTGAACTTTATTTTAAATGTATGCCCCATATATATAGGACTTAAATTAGTCCAAAATGTGTTAAATGTTATTTTGCCTGAATTGCTCTAATATAATCCTTCTTCACGACTTTAAAATTATCACCACGGTAACCTTTAACAATAAATGTGGCATAAATCTAAAAGCAATATTAAATCTTCAAAACAAATAGACTTTTATCTTAAGCATGTTCAGATACTGTACGTAAACATTCCGCTTATTACTGTAATAAAACTATATAACACTTGGGCCCTGGAGACGATTTTCTCTGAATGATGAGTCTAATGTCAGGAAAATAACAACAACATGCATTTAGATGGATCAGGGTCACCCTAAAGACCCTCCCGTACCAGTCGCTGTGTAGACATGATGTAATCCTCCTAGAATGACTCCACATGGGGCCATAGCACTGACATTAATCAATCATCAAATAAACTTTGGCCACAAAGGTAACTCATAATTTACACACATCCTGCATTTATTATCTCATTTACCCCTCTTTCTTTAAAATCTTTGTTTTTCCCCTCTCTCATAAAAATTTTGTTCACTTTGTATATTAAAAAAATGCAGAGACATCACAAAATTCCCCTATTTACTCTTAACAATTATTTTTCTATCACAGTGAAACTTTTGAGGTTCATTGAATTTTAACTTTGCATGGTCTTGGAAAACTTAACAATATGAAATTGATTTAAAAAAGTCTAACAAGTGAAACAGTCTAAAATGATATTAGCATAACATTTTTTGCGTTATTCAAATTGTTTTACGAGATATTAATAATTTTACACTATAATTATATGATTTACACATATAAAAAATAATAATGTCTTAAAAATCAATCAAATGTAATTCACCTCTACAAACTATAATTAATTTTCACAATAAAACCTATAATTAATTTTCACAATGAACTTGAAGAAAAGTGCAGAGGAAATCTGTCTACAAAGCTTTTAAGATAAATGGTCTACAGGTAAAAAAAAAATAAAAATACTATCTCTATACTACCTAAAGTGCAAATTGGGCTGAAAAATTACACTTAAAAATATTTTCATACACAAATATAAAAAAAAAAACAACAACAAAGATATAAAACCTTCCTGAGAGACTTAAAACTCATTAGCTCATCCAAATCCACAAAATCTTAGGCTATCTCTTTTTATCTGGAATAATGCCACATTCCCATGGACATAGCATTGATGCATATATATGCACGAAATGGTTATAGGACTAACTAGTTCAACTACAGCTGCAGGTACACCGTTCTGTCTCCTACACGGTGGTGCTTTACAATCTTATACATGCAAATTTAATGTCACTTGAAAAATGATTTTCATCCAATAAGCTTGCACATCACAATTTATTCAGCATTATCACAAGAGTCCATGTTATGATGTATACTTACGCCTCTTTCCAGTTGATAACATAGCTAAGTAATTGCCGTGGATCGGAAGTTTTGAAGTTATCCCAGCGAAGGAAAGCAATCCGTGCTGCGATTTTAACTACGGTCAGGTTCAGAGCCATCACTGTGCCTGTGTGGAAATACAGCGGGGGTCATACATAAGCTTTGGTCAACATGCAAACATATACTGTATATAGCTACAGCTCACAGGTGAATAGAAAGGTGGGGCAATCATACACTAATAAAATACATCACTGGAACGCAAAAAGCCTATGAAGTAATAATAAAACCACAAGTCTATACAAAAGGTAAAGGGGTGGATCTACAAATATTGGAGGTGTCACTGCCATGTTCCACTTACGCTTCTCTATAGACGATAATATAGCTTAGCAAATTGCGCTGGTCTGGAAATTTGACGTTGCTCCATAGCAGAAAAGCAAAGTTGGAAGTGACACGCGTAATCTCGAGACTTAGGCGTCTCAAGTTGCCTGCATGGACATAAAGAGGATGCACAAACGTCAGATATATAACAATACATTCAATCTAATCCATACGACTAATAGTCTCAGCAAAACAGATTCTTTGCAAGGGATGGTTACATGTACGTTACAATAACTGATTGTTCTTCATTATATGTTTATATTCTTGCTCTTTTGAAAATTTACACTAACAAGTTCTAAAAAAAAAATCTTGTCCAAAAAAAACTTTGAGGTGATTGACATGGAAATTGTTAACTGGCTGTGATTCTTGTTTTACTTTCTGTCTGATGCAAACTTGTCTTACAACATGCATGTGGACTTTCACCCGCGTGTTTTTTTTTTGGACGACAAGGAAGTGAAAATATTACCAAAACAAGGACAATTCCAAATCATTTAACCTGTGATTCATTATCTGTTGCGTTCTTTTAATTTATTCCCTCAGTTTGACAAATTAGCCATAAAACTATCATTGGGAAGAAAATACACCGAATATTTTAACCATGTTTTCTCTTTAAATGCCAATTACAAAGTGAGAAAACACGTTTAAATTAAGTAACAGTTATGTACCTGTTGCTGCTTACTGAATGTCTAATAATTCTGTCAATAACAATTTCTAAAAATTCTGGATTAAACTGATTTCTCTTCACTAAGCTTACCAAATGTTTAATAATTCTGTCCATAATAATTTCTCAAAAATCTGGATTAAACTGATTTCTCTTCACTAAGCTAAGGGATTCACCTTGTTTACATGAGGAATTGAAGTTATATATATATTCAGCACACCTTTAAGATCTACTGCAGCTAAATTTACTTCACAGCTAACACTGACAATGACAGAAACCCTAGCCCAATATTGAATTCTTCTGGCTGCTCTGATCAATATTGAAATGCTTATTCATTAATTAAACAAGAGTATACACAAAAATTTGTTAATCAATTTTTAGTGCCACTCTACTAAACAATAGGCATCCCCATTCTTCAAAATGACCAAACAAAAATTCTTATCAAGACCTTCAAACAGAATCTTGTGCAACTTCTCTTAAAACAAACATTAAAAACATAGTCTTACATGGCATTTGGTCCCCATTGGTGCTCTTAGAAATATCATTCCTACTCTTGTTTTTCATTTTGACTTTGTCTTCGAAGTCTTTGATCTTATGGTAGCAGAGTTTGCGGTTGTAGTGGAATATCATGTTGCCGTTCTCGATCTCCAGGTTATTCATCACTTTCTCTGGGAACATTTCTTGAAGGTTCATATTATCATGGACAAGAAGAGCAAAACTGCAAAAATACAGATTTACTTTTAGCTATATTCATTCTCCAATTCATGTACATCTATGGCAACACATCACTGAAGTCAAAAGCAAAATGTAACAATTATACATTCAAATGTTGCTACATCTTCAAAATCTATACTCTTATCAATGATGACAATGTCTAAATTGTTATAACAGTAATTTATCAATGATCAAACATCTTCTCTACTTTACAACCACTAGACACAATATCCTAAGACAGTGGTGACAAGGGCAAATTTCACGGACTGCCAATGCCCTACACTTTCGTTAGAACATTATTCCGGGGGTAAGCTTTCTCTACATTACACCATAGTATGAATTGCATTATTTTGTTGAGGTTTTAAATACATGGGACAGGGGTAACAGTGAGTATTGGAACTCTACGAAATGACTCCAATTAACTTTCCAGTAGACATACCTATTTCTGTTTGAACTTTGACCGTGAATCTTTCGAAGACTTTTGAAGAAACCCAGGGACAGAAGTGTATTGGAGTTGTGGATCCAAATATAGCCCTGGACTTCCTCTATCTGACCCAGGTTCTTCTCCAGTTCCTGAGCGACATTACCTGCAAAAGATCACAGCCTGGCTAAGTTTTGTTCGACAGAACGACTGCCTTCAAAAGTGCATGTTGGCACGTACAGTGAAACAAGGCTACAGTGAATCTGCTTATAACAAATTTACACTTACAGTGAAGCGATTTTTTGAAACATATTATGGAATGATTTGATACAATGATTAATGTTTTTTCTTTGTCCCCAGCACTGTTTTACTGCATGTATTTACTTTTAAGTTCAATTCTCAATCAATTAAATGCTTTCCTATAAATTAAAGCTTTCATGAGAAGATGCAGTGAAATGTACAATACTAATGTAGATTATTAAAGTAAATTTCTCTGCTTGTATTCTAGAATTATCCACCTAAATATCAGCAAAACTTCTTTTCAGGTGCGAAATATATACTCACTTCCTTTCCGTATCCTTATTTCTAGATGGTTAACAATGATGGTACAACCAAATAATTCTTGTGACTGCGCAACTGTTTCAAGCTTTTTCCCATTACAACCTGCAGAACAATTTACAGATTACTAGTATACAAATACAAGTTTAATTCCACACAATGTTCAATTATCTCCTAAGGACAAATATGTTTTTGGTGATATGATCTTCTATCTCTTGAAATATAATTTTCTTTTATTTCAGACAGATCGAGTGACCAACTTCATACTTTTTGGGCATTTGTCGGCACACTTGATACACGTTTTTCCATCTTCAGACTCGAGGTAGCCACCCAGGCATTTGTCCACGCACTCCCCGGGTAGTTTCGTCTGATTGCTCTTGACCAGTTTATACCCAATGATATTTGTACACTCGTCCTCAAGCAGACATCTTCTTTTCCGCAACTGTTTGAGAAAAATAAAGAGGGCCACATTAACGAAAAGGCAACTTTTGCTGTACACATATGAATCTAATTCTGGAAAATCACAAAATACTGGTTTACATGTATAAATTTGTTTACAAGAAGAATATAAACAAAATCTACAAGGCTTGCTGGTACAATCTGCATCACTTTGAATTTTATTCACACCACCAGAGGTCAACGCTTTACAAAATCTGACTTTTTTTCTTCCAAATTTTCTTGTGCCACATAAACATCTCTCTCTTCCGTTAATCATTTTTTCGTCTTCATAAATTACAATGACAAATCAAAAAATCTTGATTGACTTCAATGTCGACAGCAACAAGCTAAAACAAGAAGCTGATCTGAGCAATTAAACCTAATTTCCATGAAATCCCGCACTCTGGCACATCAGAAATTAAGTTGATTCTACGAATTACTTGTACTACAGTAAGTAAAAGGTGAGTGGCATTTCACAGCGTTGTCTGTTAATTACCACTAAATGACAACAGAGAGTAATATGATGGCTTACTTTCACTCCCGGGTATATACAATCTATTAATGAACAAACACATTCTGCAGACATGACAGGGTAAAAAGACATTCTCCTTCCTTCTAAAACAGTAAATATCATCTACACTGTAGGCCAAATAACTGACTACCCCAATTCTATGTAATTACTTTTTGTGTCGTGCTGACGTGGGACAATCAAGGCACGAATAATGTACCCGACACGTTTACCCGCAATATTTCAAGTCTTTACACCAGAAGGTATAATAAACAATTCACAAATGGAAAAAAAAATACACTGTGAAGATATCAATATGTCAAAATGAATATGAAAATAGTCAACTAAAACTGTCCTAAAGGGGTAAATACCCCCCACTGGCTACACAGAATGACCCCTCCCCTCAAAACCGAAAAAATATCTATAAAACTTCCTTGAATGTCAATAAAACTCAATCAAAATAGTACGTGCACAACTTCATTATTCATACAAGATATACACAAAGTTTTAATAAAATTTTCTCATACTTTGGACAAATTATGTCTACAGATGGATGGACAAGGCCGTTCAAGTATACTGCCCCCATAAACTTTGTTTGCAGGGAGGGGTGGGATAGGAGGAGGGTATAATTATTGGAAGTCCAGGCCCCAGATTCATGAAATAAACATACACTTTAAAAGTCTAATACCGGTAGGCTATATGCAAATCATTCACAGTTAGGATATGTCTTAATGAATTGTAAAATTGTAATTATGGAAGGATTACTTCAGAGGAATCCCAATAATGGAGAGATATAGGAAAAATGCAGGGACTCTTGGTAACTTCAAGTTCATCAAAGGACCTTGATTGATCTAGAATTTGAAGGACCCAAGTCAAATCCAGAAATTAAAGGTTCAACCATAAATGGTTCAGAATTTATATATAGTCACTGAAGTGCATATTTACAACATCCTGGTATTGTTCTGACACATTGTCCTCCATACAATTTTTATCATATTAATATTTCATGTTTTGTATAGAATGTCTAATATATCTCAAAAAATTATAACTATTATTGTTAAAGATTTAAACTTGGTATATATACATTAACAATTTTCAAAATGCATCATTCAAGTTTTTGATCAAGTAGCTTCTGACACAGACATTCTGCTTTCATGTAGTGTAATTTTCAAACTGCAAGTTGCATTCCATACAACATGTTTGGAGACTGACTCAACAAAAATTTTGATAAGCATTAAGTTTCTAACATCAGAATTGTATGAATTCTTTTACGATTTGAGACAGCTAGTTCGCATCGTTCTAATTGGTAGAAAATACAGACTAAAATTGCTTCAGATCGGAGATGGGTTAAAAATGTTGAACAATATCCCATGATGAATACAAGTACAGGAATATTGACCTGGGACGACCTCTGTGTAAAAGGTCAATCCTCCACCCTTTTTCGTCTGCTAGCTGATAGTTCTTGGACACAAGATCACTACATGACTGAGTGCTAGCTAGCAAAAAGCTACGTATTTATAGATAAACAAGTCCTTGAACTATCTGCACTGAGTTCTAACCCTATGAGAACATTACATGTATGTGAATTGTTAATTGTACTCCAGATTTTAGAAGAATTTCATTCGGTCACTTAATTAATTTATATATAAACAGCCTTAGGTTAGGATGACATGATGAAATTTATGATACTAGGAAAACCCCACTAACGTTACAAAGTCTGACTGTTGAAACACAATTTTTACTTCCAACTCCCAAAATACAGTCCACAGATAAAGTGACCTTTTAATAAAAATCAGTCACTTCAAATGAACAGAATTTATTCATGAGCACCTGATTCAGTCCAATCACATGCACTCTCCTATTTCAGAAGGTAGAAAACATGTTTGTGTATGTTCATCCATCATACATTTTATGACAAATGTGGTTTTCCATTTGCAGTCATTGCTTTACTGTCTTAAAATGTGACACCTTCATTCTGCAATGTGCTTACCACATCTTAAAATGTTTTTAATTCATATTATTATAACCATAATATATGATGAGCCTTGCCCAATACTAGAACAAGCCACATCAAATTTAAATTTATGGGGGCCAATTTTCGTGTATTGCTGAATTTTTTCAGGTTCGTGGGGACGTAATTTCGTGAATTTATATCTATTTGTATGTCTTTATTCGTTGATGATGTAAATTCGTGGGTGAGGGGTATCCACAACTTCCATGAAAATTGAGCCACATCCACAAATTCTAATGATTCCACAGTATCTTATTCTGGATTTGAACTGTGATCCTTTTGGACTTTTTCACATGCCTACTAAGTTATGTCCTTTATTATAGTTTAGAAAACATGCAAATTATAGTGCATAGAAAAACAGAAAATTTGCAGACACTGAAAAACCTAAAAGGCATCGGCCAGATATGAATTGCAAGGAAAGACATCTCTTCAGTAAATGGCCCATATCACTCCCCCCACCCCCTCCCCTTCATCATTGTACTTACTGTGTAGGTTCCGGGCAGGCACTGGTCCTGGCAGATGCTCTGCCCATCGATCATGCTCACGACGTTTTTGCAGACTTTGCAGTCACGGTCGGATTCACCCGTACAGCCTCCGATACAGTTGGCATGGCAGCATATTCCATCGTCACAGATGCCTCTTACACCATTTTTGTGATTTGTACATTCCCTATCACAACCTGAAATGGACAACAAGAAGACCTTGAAAACGATGTCATCAGTAACCTGCATATAACACTCCCTTCCCAAACCCCTTTATCACACAATGCATGCACAACATACAAGTATGAAATAATATTGATCATCACAGGACAAACTCTCTTAATTATTATACATTGTTTAATTCCCAATGTACTAGCATTGATAGCACATTTCATATTTCACTGCTTAGAGTATTATAAATATTATGTGTAATAATGCATGTCGCATAGAATTGCATAACAAATTTTATAGCTGAAAAATCTACTTTCAAAATTTTAATCCCCCCCTCCTCCGGGACCTGGGTTAAATATAGGTTTTCATTATCCCTTGCTTCATAAGAGGCGAAAAAATGGGGCAGTCCCTCAGACGGGATCATAATAACCGAGGTCCCGTGTCACAGCAGGTGTGGCACGATACAGACCCCTCCCTGCTCAATGGCCCTGAGTGCCGAGCATAGGCCTAAATTTTGCAGCCCTTCACCGGCAATGGTGACGTCTCCATATGAGTGAAATATTCTCGAGTGGGACATAAAACAATATCAATCAATCAATCAAAATTTTACCCAATCTTCTAGTCATGAAAACTGAGGAAAACCTATGTTGATGATATATCATACAGTATATAAAATAGGTCACAAAAAGGGGTTAAATGGTTTGGATGTAAAAATCACGTTTTGCGGGGCATTCCAATTACAGCAATTAGCAGCAGAAATAGACCATTATCGGAACATGCCATTATGGGTATAGTCCCATCACGTCTACTAATTATATTCCCAGTATGTAAGTGCATGTTTTTGATTATCTTCATGAATGAATCGCTTCAGGAATGGGAACCTGAAGCAGCAGAAACTGGGTCAATGATGTGACACTTTCTAGAAGGAACACCAGTCCGATCGACTGCCTTATTTTTTTCCGACTGCCTTATTTTTTTCCCTTCCCCGTACTTTTATGATCGTTCAATTAATTTCTCAATCATGTTTCAGATGAAGATCTTTAATTGCATCCTACATTACGAAGCACTGCAAAATTTCCACAGACTGAAAAATTCACATTTTTAGATTACTTCTTTAACTGTATGTATCGTTAAATATATAACCATGCAGAATCGATCATCCCCACACTTAGAGAATTAAGCTGCCTGTTAGGAAATCCAGCTCCATATTATAATAAATTCATCTAACCCTGGGTATTCATTGAGCACTAACTCTGAATATCAAAAACCCAACCCCAACCCCTCCAAAAGAAAAAAAAAAGAACCAACCAATTTTTTTTCAAATTCCTTTACATTAATTTGATTGAAATTCAGCAAAGAAATTAAAAAATAAGAACTCAAATGTTCAGTATTTAATCTTAAGCTGCTAGATATCTCTCGACTTATAGTGTTAACAGTTGTGCATGAGATACACATTTATACTTAACTTAATGTAGGGGACACTTACATCAAGTGTAGCTAAAAGGTATTACATCACTTTGAGTAAAAGCAAATATTCGGTACCTACATGTATACACCAAATTACCAATTCAAACTAAGGTACACAGAGAGACAGTCTGCTCCGAGAGTGATGTAATCATGCGAAGCACATGCACGAATGTCTCCGTATAATTATAAAAGATTCTGTATATATGTAATGTTCAAATACAGACAGGTACAAATTTTTTCACAACAAACTGAAAAACAAAACAAAAAAATACAAAAATAAGTTTAATAAATTCCTCCATAAAATTTGCAAATTGTCACTTTTTTTTTTTTTTATCACAATTGGAAGAATTGGAGGGGGGGGGGTGAATCTGTGGTTCACTTCAGCGTTGGCTTAATTCTACCTTGAAGGTAATACATAAATTTCACACATTTACTGTCTGCCGAAGTTTGCCAGTCACAAAAGCCAATAGTTATGGGTTGTTGACATGACACCTAACTCTGACTGATAATGTGCCGACTGTCATATATCCACATACCAATTAGAAGGAATAAACAAGGAAATACTAGCCACTAGCTGCATGTGTTCTCTCTCCAACATTATCCCATCAGGTCATGCCAGCTGGTTATACACTGCACCCCCATCCCCCCAGATCCTCCCGTATCCCCCCCCCCTTCCTCTATAATATACACCTGAATGCCTACAGTTTTTGTGTTGTTTTGTTTTTTGTATGTACAGATAGGAGGATATAAACAGACTCATAAAAGCCCTATAGCCTTTGGTCATTTCTGACCACATTTATTCTGATCAACGAAAGAACCTACTCTTAGTATATCTGAATGCCATATTGGAAACAAAATCTACAACTTTAATTCAAAATATTTCATAAATAATTTGCAACATTTATTTGCTCAGTCATTAAATTTTCAACAAAGAAAAAAAAAATATTTATGCACATGCACATGCATAAAGCAAAATTAACTATATTTATCATCAACAAATAATCATTTTAAGTTTCGATCATTATACCTTATTCTTTTTTATATCTCATTTATCTTATACAATTTAAATATCTTATTTCTATACATATTATTAATGCAAGTAATTTACTTTTTTAAATCAGCTTGCAAACTTTAGGTTTAGATTTAGCAGAATGTAAGTGATTTAGAAATTACATACTAATTAAAAGATTTTCTTTTGCAAAATTCTCTAGAACTGAAAAATTTATCAAACCAAGATGTCAATAAATTTCAAAACGCTTGCAGGTCTGAGTTTACTAGGCGTGTTACGAAATAGACTACCAGCAAAATTGATACCTTAATTTCTCGATCCTCAAAACAAAAACATAAGTATTTGAAGCCCCCTTTCACAGGTTACAAAATTCCCTTTTGACTGTTTCAATGCAGGTGTTCTTCAGTAGAACAGCTGATTATAAGTGTGTGGGTCATATAAAATCTAAAGTTTAATTGTGTTAATTGTTCCTATTGCATATTGTTGTGCCTGATCTCCTAGACTTCATCAACATGCATCTGCGATAAAAATTCTAAACACATACCACTGGCCTTCAGATGTTTCCTGGTGCATTAAAAACAGACAAGCTTGCTTATATATACAGAACCTGAATTATTCATCTGTAATTTTTCATAATTGTTTTTATATTCTCCGGGAGTAGACCTAGAATACAGTCATCACTCAGAGACAAGCAGACATTTTAATTCATTGATTCGCCAATGAATTGGCAAAACTTCACCAATGCACCATGTGTCCTCTACCTTCTTTATCTGGGAGGGATATGTTTATTCAAAACTCTTGTTATCATTTGAAGCAGTCTGCACCCCAAAGAGGTGTTCAGACATTCTATTTAAAGCCATATAAATTGCCCAAAAAACATGCCACGGTGACCTAAGTTAGTGAAAATAAAAACAAGTTTACCTGCGACCTTGACAGAAAAAAAAACGAAATCATGCTGAGGGAAATTCCACACATACTGTCGGGGGGCTAGACATGACTGAACAAGCCAGTAAAAAGGAAACTTTATTTGGTAAAAAATATCCTTTCCTCTGTTATTGTTACAAATAAAATAATTTATTTTGCACCATACATTTAGTTCATTGTCCAATGTAATGCGGGGTCGTAGTTCATTGTCTAATGTATTACGTCATCAAATGCCATTGTAGAAATCTAAAAAGGGCCATTGTCACTCATATGGAAACATTCACCATTGCTGGTGAAGGGCTGTAAAATTTAGGCTTAATGCTCTGCGCTTATGGCCTTTGAGCAGGGAGGGTTCTTTATCGTGCCACACCTTCTGTGACATTATCCGAAGGATTGTCACATTTAAGTCACCTCTTACGACATGCAAGAGGATGCTGGGGACCTATTGTAACCCAGACTCTCACGGGTTCTTTGCATAAGGAAGCTCCTGATCAATTTCTTACACAGCTTCATTGCATTTTGTGTAACAAAGAATATGATGCATTATGGAATCTCTGCATTCATATTTTGAAATTTATCAATCTCAATACATTTCCAACGCTTAGAGCAGCAGACCTGTGTTGAAGCAAGAGAAACACTGGGATTAAGATCAAAGACCCCCTCTTGTATACACCCCCAACCCTCCAGCTACTGTATAAATACAACAATTCACAAACATGCAACCACTGCCGATCACAGGGATCAAACTCGGGTCGCAGCGGTAAACACCAAGTGCATTAGCCACTATGCTATCCATACACCCTATGCTGGGGGTGGTTCAACTATAACTTTTATTCACTGCCCATACTGTCTTTACCAGAACCTAATAAAGAGATATCTCTAAAAAATATTTTTTTTTTTTAAATTAGCCATTTTTTAACTTGCTGAATCAATCTGAAAATACCAGGTTCACATTAGTTTGCACACAAAATAGTCTTGGATATAACAGAAAACAAAATATATTTTGCCCTGCATGGACATCATGAAGTCCATCTCTCGGATCCACTCAATTCTTAATGTCATGGTCACAAGACTGGGCTATTGCTTACTAAGAAAATGGCTTTAACGAAAAATCTCCATAAAAAAAAATATTATAAACTTTATATCACTGTACGTTCAAGGTTTTTTTTTCTTCTTTTTAAATGTCTTACAGTGGTTCTACAGAAGTGTAGCCGATTCTCCTTGAAATGGCACTCACCCTTCATTTCCAGACACTTTTAATCTCTTTACTAAAGATAAATGCAAAACCTTTTCGTAGAAATTTCAAAAAAAAAAAAAAAAAAAAAAAAAAAAAAAAGCCAATTAACATTTGCTGGATTTTGGACAGATACTGAACAATGTCCAAGCCCTGAAAGTTCATAAAACATGATACATGCAACAGAAATGTTTGAGAAATTCAAAGATCTGTGTAACCCAAATTGAAAGAATCAAAATTGAATTGAAGATTAACCCAAGCCAGAACAATTTGGAAGGTGTTAGAGATGTGGGGTCATATGGGTGTCTGCCAACTAAATTTAATTCCCTTACAAACACTGGAAGCTTAGTTATAAAATTTATTTGTTTTGTATGAGCTGTCATTTATAGACATTAAATCACAGTACTGTGCTTGTAGTCCACATCTTCATTTACTGTTAGACTCGCAGACTCAAAATAGCACAGCTGGAGAAAAATTGAGCATATGCTTGTGAGCTCTATAATACCAGACTTATTTAGTAGGGAAACTCAAAATCATTTGTAAACATCTGCAAAATTACATGAAAACCACTTTGTTGTTTTTTTAACAATACCCTTAGCTGGAACCTTCACAAATGTAAACTCATTTAGCCATAATATTAATGTGTGGAGAGAGAGAGAGAGAGAGAGAGAGAGAGAGAGAGAGAGCGAGAGAGGGAGAGAGAGAGAAATTGTTTATGTCCTGTTAAGAATTTATTACTCATACTGAGACATCATCTGGTCCAGTTGTAAGTGAAGTTCCACAAATTTTGACCTATGCTTGGCACTCAGGGTCGTAGTGCAGTGAGAGTTTTTTAATGTGCCAAGGCCTGCCATGACACAGGACCACCATTTTTAAGGTCATTTCCGAAAGACCCATGATTCTCGCTTGTAAATGCAGAGCATTTGCGGTAGGAGCAATCACTACCTATTTTCAGATCATTATAGGTATGACGCAGCCATTTCTTGAGCTGGGCTTGAACTCATGACTTCCCGGTTGTAAAGCCAACTCTCTATAATAACCATTGAGTTGTTTTTTCAAATTAAAATCGCACTCTAAGTTATAGACTTACTATGAAATGATCAAAACAGAAAAAGAATCAAACGTGCAAAGTATTAAGATACCTTAATTGCCAGAGTAAAACAGTTTTTTTCAGGATGTTGAACAAGAAGTACTTCGAAATAAAAGAGAAAATTTAATATGGTAAATATTCAATGCAATCTCTATCAAATGTTTAAAGCATTATTAGCATCTGTACAAAAGAGGTCCATTATCATAACAGCATACTTTTTGGTAACAACATTGTATTTTTTACTGTTTTCATTTATATCAAGGGGAGATAACTTCTTTTTAAAATTTTCATTCACAAATATTCTTATTCAAACACTGACTGTCCTGATAAATGCCAATAGCTGGGATTGGTGCTTTTCTCTGTGATGTGACTCAACTGATTTCAAACTGTATCTAAGGTGTCTTCTTTAAGTCGTGCAATACGACAATCTGACATAAGGACAATCACAAACAATAACTTTAAAGGGCACATTATAATTTTTTTATGCAGCTGGGGCCCTTAATAAACACTCTTACACTTATATTATGTATTACACTGGATGAAGTTAATTGGCAGTATGTCATTATTTTACTATACATTGGATACCTAAACATGTACTAGCTCTCTCCCATTCATCTGACTTAGTCACTACATAGAGTTTCTCATTCTGTATGGTAATTGCAGATTTACCTCATTCATATATTCAATTAAGACAGGCACTGTGAAAGCATTGAGACATGTTTCTTCAGTTTACACACACATGCATTTACTTAAATGCACCTGCTCTTCACACCTTTCATGAATGCAACAAAAAATATTAGATGTGCACATCCGGTAGCAGAGAATTATGCTCACGACCATTATTCGAGAATAGCTGAATTTTATTCTACATGCTACAAAATAAAGATTTCCAGCTCATAGCTGTAGTAATTATACAGCGTACACTATGTAGGTGACTGCATGGCTTGCTTTTAGGTTGTATTTATAAAGTCCTAACGATGTTTCTACTTTATAGATTCTAAAACAAAGAGTAGCTGATTATGAAACAGATCAACTGCATAAAATTATCAATAGTTGTGTACTGTAGTGGAACATATACATCTAGGGCTATATATATGTGGTGATAAATCAGAGTATCAAACACAAATATCCCCACAAAATCAGAAAGCTAGCTTGAATAAAATCAAGTGAAGTGATTAAATTTTTTTTAGATTATAAAATGATTTTTAGAATCTTTATTGTTTTCACTGATGTGGCAAAAATATACTTCATTAATCAAACATATTTACTCAAGATTCCTAATGCCATCATAGAAAAGTGTGAGCTAGTAGATTTTGAATTTTTTCTGAGTTGAATGTTTCTATAGGGAGGTATTTAAAACAAAAACAGCTGTATAGACACAGTTAAAATTCCAGTCATTTGTAATCCACGATATCTCTAGGGGAGAACCAACTTCAACGACCTCTCGTTTCCCAAGCCTCTCCCTAATCAAATATACAGTAATACATATACTCGCTTAAAAATCAGCAGTATATAGGTATTCTGTTAACAAACAAAAAGTATATGTATTCTGTTCACAAATAGAATTTAAAGTACATGTATTCTGTTAAGAAACAGAAAGTACAAGTGTTCTAGCTGTTAATAAACAGAAAGTGCATATGTATTCTGTCAATAAACAGAAAGTACATGTACAATTTTGTTAACAAATAGAAAGTACATACAGGGTTCTCATTAACGCAAGAATCTGCGTAATATATGCAGCAAATTGATCTGGGATGCGACAATGTTTAAAACAGTGCGTCCGCGGACTTGTCTCAGGACGTCCCGAATATCGAGAAAATTCGAAATTTATGAAGTCGGGATCAATCTACAAAACTTCCGGTCAAGAAAGCGAAAAAAGTGAAACACCAATTTCAATACCGAGAAACTCTTATTCATTCTTTTAGTATGCTTGGAAATGTTTTTGAGGTATTCATAGAATATTAGTTGGTGATTTATCTAGTTCTTGTTACTATGAAATTAATATAACACTTTCGGTAGCCATCGTGGCTATGTATTTTTACATGTTTATATCTTTTATTCATTTATTGCAATAAAGACATTTTTTGTTTCAGATGCGAGTGTACTCGTAAATCGGGACTCAGCCTTATTGTTCTGGGACTCATCAAATTTAGCTGGGATGCAACCTTTCCAAAAATCGGGAGTCCCCGGACTCAAGTTTTACAAATCCTAGTGAGAACCCTGGTACATATATTCTGATAATGAACAGAAATTTAGAAATAACTGTAGTCTCTTAATTAACCAACAGTACATGCATTCTGTCCCAGAATAAAGACTCCCCCTTGACCCATTGGTTCACGAAATACAAGTTTGCTGAAAGGTCAACAAACAATACGTCAGGCCAAAAAGAATATATATACATGCCTGTCTCAATCTTTGAAAAAAGTCACTTGATAAATGGCAAAAGCATTAATCATTCATATGTTGAATTTCATTATAGTGGCTAGTGGTTTCAGTTTTCTTCACATGAGAAAGGTAAAGAAAAATGTTTATCCATAAAAAGCATCATGTCCAGTTTCTTGTACATGTAAACTAATGGGTTATAAACCATATTTCTCAACCCCCAAACTGAAAATGATCACTTACTGAGCAGCTTCTGGCAGTGGGATTTAGTCCAGCACCTCTTCTTCAGGTCCTTGCTGATTTCCCCTGATGATGTGATAACCGGAGTACTGGCACAGTCAGCCGGACATATATCTACACATTCCTTAGCAATTCTGTTCCTTTTGAAATAGTGCTCATTCATTCCTTGCACACCAACAGCGATTTTGGTCCAGTCGATGGTATCGATGTAACACAGCATTGGGTTCTTTTCAAACCTAACAGCGCCACGTTCTATGGTTGTCAAGCCAGTCAAACCCAGCTCCTCCAAGTCCATCAGTTCAAACACCACCAAAGCAAAGTTGAAGAAAAGCTTATGTCCACGAATGATGGACAAATTGGGAAAGATATTTCTCAAACTCTTTAATCCATAGACGCGATACAGGAGGAAGAATTCTGTGATCTCGACCAGATCCGGAAAGTGGAGATTTTCATACTGTTGGTGCGAAGCTCCCTCGATAAGAAGAATTTTCAGGTTCCCTTCAATTACTGTACAGTTTTCTAACTCAGCAAATCCATTCACGTCATTACGAATATCAACATCTTCGCATATCATACCTGGAACAGAAATGAATACATGTAGTGAAATCTGATTTTAAAATTCTTCTATTGATGGGAAGGAAAACATTCAGCGACTCAGCGCATTACAACATTTTGTTTGATGTACTGAGAACGTAGTATTATATGATCACTATTCAATGTTTGTTACTGTGAATCCATTACATTTTAGCAATGCATGCATGTTGCTACTTATATCATGAAACAGTAGATGAACTTGATGGCACTGAATATTCAAAGGAGGAAGTTTTCAATCATGATCAAAACCTCTGAATTGCTTTCTCATTGAAGAGTCAATTGTCTATATTTACCAGCCAATAGAAGCATACTTTTTAAGATAAAAATTAAGTTAACCAGCAGAGCACATATTACAGACATTTTTTAGGATCATAGCAGAATAAATTGCAGATGACGATCACATGAGTTACTGATTACATCAATGAGAGTGTTTGCTACAACTTTGGACTAACTTTCTTTAATTTGATCACGATTCTATATCAATTGCATAAAAGAGTTACTTAAATCGGAGTATTTTTCAACTGTCGGGGGAAACCTGGGCGTCGTCTCCTCCCGACAACTAATGCACTCCCTTACACTTTGTCAAATTCATGTGCGGCACATGTCAGAAGTTGTCAGTGCAGGAAAACTTGAATTTTCACGGGCCAAGGACAAATGTCTCATATCAATTGATAGATTAGTCTTTTAACAAAAACATGATTAACGAAGAAACTATCATAAATACCTGAAGCCAATGCAACAAATTTAAGATTGGAGCAGTTTAAACCCTCTGCTGTCACATGAAGGACAGAAATATAGCGTATATAACTGATCGATATATCATATGTGTTGTAGATTAATTTATGTATATTTTCAATAGAAGCAACCATATGATCATTTCAGATTGCATTTTATTATATATGTTCTGCTTTGCAATATAGAGGGAAGCATTGATCATTTGCGATTGCATTCCTGCATGTAACGTATGTATTCTACTTTTATGATTATGACAGGATTGTACAGGGCTCAACATTAACTTAAATTTCCACTTGTCCATTGGACAATGGCTGCCACTAAATGTTACTTGTCCAAATGTACATTTTACTTGTTCCGATTCGGAACAAAAAAAATCCAAACTTAAAATTTTTCTGCACATTTAACCTATGACTTAAATTGCTAATAAAAACTCAAAAACTCGCTGCAGTTTACGAATATCAATATTTTTTATTTTTATTCAAGTCAAAGTATTCTACTATTTCTACAAATATAACAAGTACACGCTTAAAAAGTTTCTTGTCCAATCGGACAAGTGCATTTAGAGATTCAAGCTAAATGTCCAATCAGAAAATGAACTGGACACGGACAATCGGACAAACGTTAATGTTGAGTCCTGTTGTACGTGTCCATTTATAAACTCTTCATTCAAAATTCATCAATATATACTCTATCCATTTCATATAATAAAAGAAAAAATAATTTTGTGCACATGCAAATTCGCAAACAGAAAATGAAGGAAACAGAATATATGTTCCCTGTGAGCTAGCTATAAGCTAGGGCATAATTATAATTACAAATTATAAACGAGACCTGTGGTACTACTTAATATGACATTAGCCTTTCTATATACTTATAAAATATGAGAAACAAACAAAGAAAAAAAAAAATGAAAATAGTTTGCTCTATATTGCACTAATTAACAGTCAATTCAGATTGTTCATGATCGCTCCCATACATTTCGTTCATCATATTCCAGAGAAAAATTACACCATGCCAAACTTTGGAAGTCAATTTTAAAAATGCTATTACATCAATTCATAAAACCACTCCTCACAATAACATTGTATTGGTTTGACTTTATCATAATTAAATGATTTATTGTAATACATAAGGAACGCTGAACTGTCAACAAGAGAAAAAGGAAAACGAGGAGAATTAATGCAATTTAATACAACTCATGTATGTATCACCAGTATAATGTTAATAAAATGCTTTGATGCCTAGAAATGTATGAAAATTCTTCAACAAACATACATGTAATATGACACGATCATTGGACAAAAATTTCCTTTTGAAACCTAGCATATCTAGTGTTGAGAATTATCATAAATCTAGTCATGATAAACACTGCGTTCATAGCAATATACCACCAAGGACAACTTGACATATACCACACCAGAATGAATGTCACCTTGAAAAACACACAAATCTTGCACCAAAACACATGAATATTGATTGCTTGAATTTTCAACAACAAACTAAAAATATGTTTATTCACTTGGTTTTGGGTTCCTTGGGTGATCACGTCACAGTAAATCATATTGGAACCCGCAACTGGGGTTACTTCAGAGTCTTTTCATTCACAAAAATACACTACTGGTGAATGAGTGCTGCAGAAACCATGCATGGAATTTTATTCATTGTTCACGGGCAAGTTAGCATGTAAATGTAAGGGGTGCAAGAACTTGCCTTGCATTCTAGAGCAGAATAGATGTGAATTCGAAATGCTACTTATATGTATTATCAAGATTTAATTTCTCTTTTTACCTTGTTGTTAATACAGACATTGACAAAAAGCTTGTGAATGTCTCCGCATCTCATCAAGATAAATTTAATTGGCCTTTTAATGATTTGATGTTTGTACCGATTCTCCTGTAATCGCGTCTATATCAATGTATTTTTCACAGTTTAATGACCTCTAAAAGTGCAGCAATTTAAGTGGAACTTCAAACAAAACCCGCGAGATGGATGGGGGATTAGATTTATCAGCACAACACAGATCCTCCTCCAGAAACAGGCTGCAATCATCCAAAGTTTGCTTGGGATTCATATATGTACAAATACTCATGTAGACTGCAATATGCTCAAATTCACAAAGGAGCATGACCAACCAATGATCAAAACCTCTAGAGTTGTTTTAACAGAACTAAATTAACCTCTGAAGAGCACATTCAACTCGCTTATTAAATCCTTGACCGATAGCAAACAGACCTTCGTTCGGAGACATTGACACTAACATCTTGTTTTGACCAAAACACAAAGAGGGATGAAAATCTGTTAATTCTGATGTATAACACACAAACACCCTCCAACTAAAAACCTCCAAACCTTATAATTAGCAAATTTAGCAAAGCAACCTATCATCCAAGTCAAACACCCTCCAGATTATAGCAGGGAGACAATCACAAACTATCAAGTTGTCAGTAGGGTTGTATCACCCAAGGGTGCCTATGAAAATTCGATCATTATAGGCAAAAAAAAAATATGTGTGTGATTACTGTCACCTCCTGGAAAAAAATAGGGTCGGAACGTCGGAATTTTCTTTTTTTTTTTATTTTTTTTATTTTTTTTTTGCTGTTTAGTATGTTTGCATGTATATATCATTTGTGTTACAATTAGTATACTTTTACAGTTTTAATCAGCCTGTCAACTGCTTTGGATATGTTATCTTGAGCAAAAGTGGAGTAAAAATCAGTTAGGCTCTGAAGAGAGACAAAATTTTGGGAAAATTACAAAATTTTCCAATAAAAAGTGTTAGGGTCGGTCAGATGACAGTAAACACACATTTTTTTTTTTTTGGCCTTATCTGGTAAATGCAATTTATGACATCATTGTGTTGTCATAAGAAAAGGCGATTGCTTGAAACATCCAGAGTCTGCTTATAGGTACTTATAAGCACTATGCAAAATTATAAATTTCATCAGATTCCCAGTTTATGTTATCTGCATGATGAAAAAATACTACCCTGGCTAATAAAGACCTAAGCAAGTGTATAGTAGCATAATCTGTATCTTTTGAACTTCATTACACTGATTTCTTTAAGGAAATCAAATGATGAAACTGTAAAAATCTGTCCGGTCAAAATGCAAACAACAAGCAAGAAATATAAGCATCCAAAGACGACGTGTCTACAATGTGACAGTTTTATAAATGAAAAGAGGATAAACGTCATAGTCAAGCGATCTCCTTATATGGCATGGCAGTAGAATTCAAAATCACAATTGAAATATTGTAGTAAATAGCCTATATTTGATGTATTTCTGAACTGTAATGCAAAAATATATGACTAGATATCGCATGCCCCCCCCCCCCCCACCCCCCAAAACAACATCTGATTACTACCAGGAACAAATTTTCCCCATGTTATCACCCCTAACGATTCATCTTTACGAAGTATGCTGGTGTAAAGATCGAGACAAACTTCATGCCCTGATCAAAGTATTTTCAAAAATAAATCTTATTTCTTAATTCTATCAATAAAAATAAAAAATCTTGGAAAATTGATAATGAAATCATTGATTACTTTCACACACATTTCTACAAAATCTTAATAAAATGGATGATCTGACATAATGGAGCTTCTCGGGTAGAGATTTCCACTTTCGCTTTTGTCTAGGGGCAACAAAGACTATTGATTTAGAGAAGTTGTATCAATTAATACTGGAAATGCGGTTTTGCCCTGACAGAGCGGTGCTACAGACCGGTGGATGATACGCAGTCACTGAGAATGAGTGGGCGTCGTCGCGCTGTAATGGCTGCTGGTTCTACGACGTGCAGGTCCCATTGTTTTTCACATTATCCAGCAATCTATTCAATCACTGTTTATTTTCACAATGCATCTGAGGCATTACAACAACTTTTTCCTCAGAGACTGATTTACAAATACGTATATGTCTCACATCTGGTCGTTTTTCAAAATATTGATTTCTTTACTACGATGTCTACGTGTTCTTTGCCATTTCAACTGAATGAATGGTGAATTTTTAGTTTGGTAATTATTTACAAATCTTACCCAAGATGAAGGGGGAAGACATCATTCATATCCAACAATACTTGTACATATGTATTAATCAATATGTGTCTAAACTATTAAAGCTTCATTCACAATTTAGATCTAAAATTCTAAAATTTACTTTTGGCAATTAATCTACCTTTCTATAACAGCTTCTTAAAGCTGTCTGTTCATCTATAAGTACCTAGCCCAATGTATTTGTCGTTTATGCTACATAACTTTGTCCCATATGTGTTTTAACATCTGTTGATAACATACTGTTTATAGTATCACGACTGAGGACACAAGTTCAAACAGAGTGGTAATTTAATCCAACTTTATTGTGTAAAAAAATCAAACAAATTTTATTAGATTTTCATAAAAAAAAAAAAAATCAATCTCAACCATGCAATCTGCTGAATTTTTCTCAGTACAAATAATTCAAACAAAAAATCAGGTGTTTTGGGTTTATGTTTTTTTTTTTTTTTTAAATATCAAACAAAGCAATCTTGGTGCATTGTTTAAAATCTCGGTAAAAAAAAAAATTCACACTGAATGATATTTAATACACAGTGTGGTCTTGTATGACCTTGAAAACATTATTTTTCACATTCAAAACACAAAGTCATTCTTATTGATCTTCATAATTTAAAACTGCATGGAATAATCATCATGCCTGATTACTTTTGGTTTGTTTTGAGAAACAGCCCATTTGTAAGCAGTTACCCTACACTTTGGGGGTATTGCATAAAACCAGAATTTAAAAAAAAGAAGTATTACACGTGTCCTTCAAAGACAGGACTATCTGAGCTAGCTAGAGCCCAAACAGAAAATGCTTCCACCAAATGTATCTTTGAAAGTAAAAAAAAAAAGACTGCACCCACGTAATTAGTGCACTTGATTTTCACATGTACAGCAATTAATTACTTGTTTATTCTTGAGTTGAAAGATGCATTAACAAATTTTTCAAATATTGCACCTTTAAGTTGCATGATTGCATATATACATGTACCTATTCACTGCGACATGATGACCGGGCACTACAGTGGTTAATAAAGAATTACTAACATATTTAGTAAACACTAAATGGTTTAAAGCTAGGTGCATTAATGGTTACATCTATCAGTAAATTACAAAGAACTTTAAATCACCAAAATCAAAAGTTTCTGTTAATCAAATTGTTCATCTTAGTTGTTTTCTCTACTTCATAATCATGCAGTCATGAAATACTGTACATGACAATTCAAAATGGTGTTTGAAATATTTGTTTTCAAAAAGTAGATTGAATTTAAATGTTGATACTTTATTTCTTCCCAAACTTTCAAGTTTTGTATAGATTAATTGATATATAAATAATGAACAAATATTGATTTGTGTGCTTTTATTCAAGGTAAAATTTCACAAGAATCAACATTTCCCTCCAAAATCATCTAATATTAGTATATAATATATATATATATATATATATATATATATATATATATATATATATATATTATATATATATATATATATATACATACTAATTCAATTTTAAGATTTTACAGATGATTTTGTTTGGGGGGTTTTCTTAGATTTTTTTTTTTTTGGGGGGGGGGGGGTGGGGGGCTTTTTCTAGACCATCCTCAGAATCTCAGAATTAGCTGCAATATTACAATATGCCAAATCAACACAGAGCCATATATTACAGATCCATTTGCCACTCCTTAAAAAGATATAGGGCCTATTGGTAAACTGAAATATTTGTGGTTATATTTATAAAGTCTCCGATCTCAGTTTGTAATTTATCAGATACCGGCTGTTAAAATGTCCTCTTGTTCATCTAACCACTGGCTTAATTTTTTTTTAAGTTCACATAATTTAATCAATTTTGTAAATATCTAATTTATATATAGTTGTACATAATGCACTAATATTGATTTAAACATGACATATAACACCCATTGCATTCTTTGTTATTATGTTGGGTTTTTTTTTCTTTGGATTTAAGTATGAAAATTATAAGCACTTTTACGAGTTTAAGATTCGATCTCTAAATAAAAATCTAATATTTGTATAAATTTTACTCCCATAAAATTTCCTTAAATCAATATAAGATTGCTACATGTAGCCATACCCAAGCTCTGCTGCTGCCAAAAAAAAAAAAATTCATAACTAAAATTTTCATAAGTAAAATTTTCATTTAAGTTTGCATGCATGTATTTTTTTTTTTTACTAAAAAAAAAAAACTTGCAGTGTTTTTAAACATCTGTGCTATAAATCTTAAGATGTAAATAATCAAACTAAATATGGTCTTGGGGCAAGTTCTACACTAGTTTAATTTTTTTCTAATAAAATTAAAAAGAAAGAACTGCTAAAAGATGCAATATAATTTTAATTTGCAACATTATTATTTACACACACCAAAAGTTTTCATTCATGATAATTTAATGTGTTAATTTAATGTACCTTCATTTTCTCATGAATATCATAAATTTCAAATTGGAATGTGGCACCCTTATGAATGAAAAAACAAAAACCCGCCATATTTTTGTGAGATTAGTGTAAGCCCTGCTCCTAGTAAACAACTCCCATGTTCTGATGAAATATTATCTTTGCATTATCTAAATTTAAATGCCAGATCCTTTGTGTTTAATGGTGTGGGTTAAGGTCACCTAACAGAAATAAATTCAGTCGAGTAGCTAAGCACAACAGAAAAATCAATTCACGCTTGTTTTGCATTGGGAAGCATGAGATGTTTTTTTCTGTTTGCACGCTGACACACTTTTTGACTCGTCCACCGATTTTTTTTTTAAAAAAATTTCCCCTCTTTAAGTCTGGGAACTTAATTCCTAAAAAACATCTTTCCTTTCAATCAATCAAAAAACCGTTAAAAAAAAATCTCATAACCTTTGATTCGCCCAGACTCCACCTGTCCACAATTATGCATAAATTTCTTTCCACAAGCTATCTCTCAATTTAAGCCAAATTATTCAAACCACCATTCCAAAATACCCCGATATTGTTTAAATCAAAAGGAAAATATATATTTTTTTTTTAATTAAAAACAATTAACTGTCTGATCAACCTGTTTTCCCAAATTGAAACTGCTTCAAATTACTACCTCCTCCCCTATCCTTGTACATGGGGAAAAAAAACCAACTATAAAACACTCCCCTTTGATCCACTGTAAATTGTAGGAAAATATTAGATCCCTTAACTTCAAACAATGTGAAGATCGTAAAATAATAATTTATATATTGAACAAAATTTCAAGGCTATCCAATAAGCCATATAATACTGGAAGAGAAGTGTTCACAAGCTCTTTACATCCACACCCCTCTTTGATACGTCACTACAACTTTTAGGATAACACTTGGATCCACCATTCTAATAATACAGTACAGCTCAGCCTGGTGGATCTTTGAATGCATGTCCACTTTCCACTGTGGGCCACCCACTTGAAATCACAGTGGGCATTAGGTCAGTGGACATTTACCTGTGTGCTATACAGTTTTATATACACAACCCATCGTGTTCAGTGGACATTCAAATGCCCACTCTATAAATGGCCCACAGTGGCCAAATTAAGTTCCACCTGCTGAGCTGTACTGTAATACTAATTGCACATCTGTAAATGATGAAGTATTTTAGAAGCTGGTTTCAGGTCTATCTGATAATCCATATAGGATATGCATTCCTCTTAAATCTACCAAACTTGCAAAATAATAGTTGGATCCTCCTGTACGGACAATATGCACATCTGCAAATGGCAGTGAAGTATAGTACAACGTTTCAAGTCTATTCAATATAAGCCGTATAAGAGAAGAAGTGTCCAGAAGCTGTATTACACCATCCACCCCCCTTAGATCCACCATAACTTGCAGGAAAATAATTGGATCCTACTATCCTACTATCCAGACATTATACACATCTACAAATGAGTATGAAGTTTTAATTGCACACAGTTTTAACTCTATCTGATAAGCTGTGTAAAATAAGAAGTTTTACATCCTTCAACCATCTTGGATCTTGAAGGAAAACAATTGGATCCTCCTGTCCTGACAATATGCCCATCTACAAATGGCAATAAAGCATTGTACAAAGTTTCAAATCTATATCTGATAATTAAGCTGTAAAGGAGAAGCGTTCACAAGATTGTGTGACAGACAGATGGACAGATAGTACAAAAACAATGTCTCCTCCTGGAAGAAGAATGATGCATGGGTCTCACTTATCTCCCCTGATTGAGTCTTAATTGATGCATAAGATTAATGAAAAAGACAACAAAAGGAGGGTGAAGATCATCATTTTAATATAAAATTTAAATTTGTTTTATTAAAAAAAAACAAATATCTCCCCTCCTCCCCAAATTGAAAGTGCTCCAAATTTCTACCACCAGGTTCCCTTAATGTACAGCATGGTATGGAGGAGAAAGTACAAACAGGGACATAGACATTGTGAATGGTAAATTTGTGCTAACAAAAATATGGAGAAAATATTCAAAACCGATGTAAAACTTGCACATGAGAAAAGCTACAAAACACTCCTACAAACTATATAGGAGGAGAAGCTTTCAAAAGCTACACCCCCCCATCCCTGGCTCATCTGATAGACCGTGTAGAAGTGTTCACAAGCTATTTTACACCCTCCACCCCTGTTGGACCCATCATAACTTGAAGGAAAATAATTGGATTAAAAGTTCTGACAATAGGCACAATCTACAATCGGCAATAATTTTAGCATAGTGTACAAAGTTTCAAAGCTATCTGATATGCAGTATATATAGGAGAAGAACCCAGAAGTGTTCATGAGATTTTGTGACAGACAGAAAGTACAAAAACAATATGTCGATCTCCCCCTGGAAGAGGGGAGACATAAAAAAAATCCATTATAAACCACATAAGAATAAATTTTCCCTCAAACTGGAAGAAGATTATTATTGTCTGGCTTTGCAAGACGAGCTTTTTTTTATATTCTCTGTGCATTTAGAAGACCTTGAAAAGTATTGAAAATCAATATACTTTACTTTCGACAAATAATCAGCAAGGGAATTCCAAACTTACAAACATCGCCATCAAGGGAATTTTAAAAAAGAACATGAATTAATAAAGATGGTTTTAGAAAAATATTTACTCTTAGTGATTTAATGCTGAACAATATTTTGTCGGAGATCAGGTTCCGCAATTTTTCGTAACATACCAATTATAAGCAGAAATTATAGAGCTATGATTTGATTCGCTAAAAACTCTACTTAATATACAGTAATTCAATGCCAGTGCTTCAAAGTTATAATATCATTTTATCTATACACAGTAAACTAAAATGAATTAATCATGTATCACGTCTCGTGTGATCTGATGATCCGCTCCAATGTCAACTCAACATGATCCGACTCTTTTACATTTGTTCATTTCTTCTCCCATTCCAGTAGTGGTGGACATGTACACTATGTGTATTTTGTACCAGCACATGGGGTGCAGGAACAACTTATTTAGAGTAACTTTACAGATGGTAACACTAGTGTCTCATAAAGACGCAAAACTCTTTATGACGCTGATTTTTTTCCAGAAACGTAGTACCTTAATTAGTAAGAGAGTCTAGTAAGCTGATAGAGAAGTTCTCCCTGCACCAAGCAGGCGCAATTTTTACGTCCCCTTCTGAATTTTTTACGCCTATTGAGACTTCACTGATGTTGATGAAATGCCACAAATTAAGACTTCTACATGCCACTGGGACATTCGACAGTAAGGGTTCGTTAACATACTAATGCCTCAGTGACAATGATTCTCGTCAAGGTCTCATCCGAAAGACCTGCAACTCTCACAAATCTACACGAGAAGTGTTTGTTGAAGGAGGAAAATGAAGGAGCTAAATCAACATTATCCATTTCTTCATCTTAGATTTGACATAGCTTTGACACCTTTATGGTTCGAACCCACGACTTCACTGTCATGAAGTGAACACTTTAACCAATAAGACACTGCCAACATGTAATTTTGTCTAATTACAAATTTTACCAACCTAGCTAACTCTTTGATACTAAAATGACATGTTATGTTACAACTACCGGTGATGATGAGGTTGTAAAATTTAAAACCATGCAAGAATACTTTTTCATTCAATCAATCTACTTGGACTGATGATTTTTTTTTTTTTAAATATCAAAGCAATTGGAGACACTCATTTCACGGAATACAATGTAATGTAAAAGATCATTTTGTCTGACACCCTGTCTCTCACCTTTAATAGTAACATTACGCAGATTCTGCCGTCAAAATTACACACACAAGTCAGTACCTATAGCTTTTAATAACATGCACTGTAACAATACAGCAAATTCTGGGTTCTGGTTTCAGACTCCGAGACACATTGTCCAAGCAGTTGTTGCTATTTACCTGACGTCAATTATACTTGCAAACATAAAATTTAGCTCACATCATGTCTGAGTGATGTCCCTTTACGACCAAATAAAAAAAAAAAAAAATTCAAAAAACTTATTTCCACAATAAATTGAACTCTCACAGAATATTCAAAACCACAGTTTTGTATTAAAATTTAGTTTTAAAAGATAATGAACTACTCCGGTGTTGAATGCAGAATTCCTTTGCAATTATCATCAATGCATTCACAATACATTTGAATATATACACAGCTGGACAAGTCAAAAGTACTGCGACCACATCATTTTTCCTGAACTGATGATGAATTCTATATATATACTATACTTACTGTAACAACAGAACTTTCACACACTAGCAAACTTGTAGCGGATTAGATTGATGACTGTTTAACACATATAAATTTTTACATCCATTCCAGATTTTTTTCATTTTCGTTTCCAGCTTCATAGGTATTAAGTACATGCCCCAAATTTTAACCTAAAGTTGCATTAATTACGGCTGCACTACACTGTAGCTATTATTGAGCCAATAGTCAGGACCTCCATTGTCATGGTAACATCTGAATGACATCATCACCCATGACCATCACCTCTTATGGTGGATGTGTCGCTTTCATGCCATGCCAGAATTATTTGCATATTATTATATATTATTTAGCCCTATAACCTCTAGGCCATGGCAATATCAACCCCCTCTAAAATCAAGTTTAGCTGTCAAAATACACACTGAAAAGTTGGTGATATAAATTTTCTTTATAAATGGGGCACTAATATCAGATAGTACTATTTTATCTTAGATGCTGAAAAATATACTTAAATTGACTCAGTTGAGTTATTTGTCCAAGATTTTTTTTAAACTTTAAATGTTTTATATATCTCGATAAATGTTCTTTCTGACTGAGATTCCTTTTAACCAAATCCTCTTCCCTTTCATCTAGAATATATACATGTACTAAACAATTCCTTATTAATTCTCAGTACACATATATGTATGTATGTACCTTAGTATTAGCAGCTGTGATAAAAACACATAAAAATACTGAGTTGACACATGTATGCACACCAGCACAGTCACATACAATGACAACTGCAGTGTAAAAACATAACAAACACGTCAACATCTGGTAGTCAAACAGTGGAACCATATTGTCAAATCTCTGAAAGGACACACTTGTTCGTGTCTGTTGATAGTAGAATATTTTCAAAACAGAGAATTATAATCTAGAATTATTCATTGTATTTTGATCCCAATATGTCATGTAAGTATTTATGTAATTACTTTTTTTCTCATAATGTCCTATATCAAACACCCACTCTCAGTATTTTCCATTTTGAAAAATTAAAAGCCCCCACATACTTTATTGTGATTTCACAATAGAATTTTCTCCTATATAGTGTTTGTCCATTTCATAAGGAAATACATGCAGAGAATTACAGTACAGAACTATCATGGCAGCTAGCATATGGAAATACAAACTTACAAACCTATAGATGTAGACATAGCGTAGCCTCATTGTTTCTTTGTGACTATTATCCATTATTGCGATTTATATTATTGAATTGACACCATATAATTCTTTTAAATTTATTTTTTTTTAGTTATTTGATACTAAAAACACAAACTACATGTATGAAATGAATATATTGTCTAACGTCTCACTTCAGAATTTTTCACTCATTTGGAGACGTTGAACGTCACCATTGCCGGTGAAGGACTGCAAAGTTAGGCCTGTGCTCGGCGCTAATGGCCTTTGAACAGTTTGAGTTCATGACATATCATCAAGTCATAAAAAACCATCACCACTTCAATTTTCTTTGTCTATTGATCTGGCCAGAAATCTTCAGTTAGCCTTGACCTTTTAAATGTCCTTGGTCCCAGATTTGACACCCCTTCGAGCCCTAGACAATTTTACCTGTTTATGGGGATCGAAGTAACATTGTGCCACTTCACTTGATTTCTTGTGCACATATTTGTGTGAGGCTTCTTAAATATATATTCCATTAAAAATAGTGACCAAATCCTATTCAATGAATGTTTCAATTCACTATTATGAAAACCATATATCCAACACAGTGAGTGAAATTTGCATGACCAATCAGGCGAATTGATTGATTGATAATATTTAATGTTTTACGCCATTTTGACAAAATTTCAGCCATTTCATGGCGGTTAGCTATACAGATTGCAATGTTTGGTTTTGAGTGTTGAAGTTTCCCTGACGCCCCTCCGTGAGCCTACTCTTTTTCAAACATCATGGAAATGATCTTAAAATTGCGTACCAAGAGGGGTGTGATCTTTGACACGGGGCACCATTGATTTCAAGCGAATTGATACTCTGTTAATGGAACAATAGTAAAAGAATCCAATTTTTCTCTGTAACAAAAATAAAGAGCTACTTTTCCAGTGATCCTGATCAAACCAAGTTCTTGTGACCTCTCAGTCTAACATCATGACAATGATCACATTAATCCCTCGTGTGTACATGTACAAGACCAATGCTGAAATATTGCTCAAGATAACAACACCGACCTTGTCCAAATGTAAAGACCTTGAACTATAACACATTATACATGTACATCCATCATTCCTCTTTCTAGTAGATGATTTTGTTATTAGACCTATTTGTAGACAGATGGATTCATCAACATGAATGGAGATGCACATTTTGTTATTATATAGGCCTATTTGTAGAAGATGGATTCATCAACATGAATGGAGATGCACTATTTGTATTTAGGCCTATTTGTAAAGATGGATTCATCAACATAATGGAAGATGCACATTTTGTTATTAGCCTATTTGTTGACAGATGGATTCATCAACCATGAATGGAGATGCACATTTTGTTATTAGCCTATTTTGTAAAGATGGATTCATCAACATGAATGGAGATGCACATTTTGTTATTAGGCCTATTTGTAGAATGGATTTCATCACACTGAATGGAGATGCACATTTTGTTATTAGGCTATTTGTAGAAGATGGATTCATCAACATGAATGGAGATGCACATTTTGTTATTAGGCCTATTTGTTGAACGATGGATTCATAAACATGAATGGAGATGCACATTTTTGTTTATTGACCTATTTGTAGACAGATGGATTCATCAACATGAATGGAGATGCACATTTTGTTATAGGCCTATTTGTAGAAGATGGATTCATCAACATGAAATGGAGATGCACATTTTGTTATTAGCCTATTTGTAGACAGATGGATTCATCACATGAATGGAGATGCACATTTTGTTTAGCCTATTTGTAGAAGATGGATTCATCAACAATGTATGGAGATGCACATTTTGTTATTGTAGACTCCCATATTTGTAGACCAGATGGATTCATCAACATGCATTTGGGAGATGCTCATTGCTGCGGTGCAGTACCCACATGGGAATTGTACATGTAGGTGCACTGCATGCACTACCAAGGGCATCTACTATACATACTATACAAATCAACACACATTGCCAAATCAGTACATGTCAGAGAGCACTGCACTCATTCTTCAAGTTGTTTATACTCATCTTTAACAAAAATCACTACCATATTCATTTAATGGTGTATAACAGTCGGTGACAAAACATGAAATTTTTTTAATACTTAACATATTATATCCATGTTTTGTTTTGCTTTGGGGTGGATTTTTTTTTTTTATTTCAGCATACAGATCTAATGAAATACTGTTTATTTCATCAATTAACTGACCAGCCAAGCATGGACATTTATCAATCAGACTTGCTAAAAATTACGACTTTCCCCTGACAGACTAGGGCATATGAAAAGATGTTGAATACCTGCACTATAAATTAAAAATACAATTTGCATACAGTTTCTTATATCATGCAGTACTTCGAAGACTCTGCAAGCTGGTTTAAGCACAAGTCAAGACCTACATGTACATGTCATCAATGAAGAAGTTCATGTATAATATCATGAGGCACTGGTGTTGTTTTTCTACATTTATGGTACATACGTAAGACAACTTTTAAGATCAATTATCAGGCCTTAAGTACAAGAACCTAAGGTCCTTTTGAATGAACAATGACCCTTCCTCTCCAGCTGGCTTTGTCAATTTCACAATGAGGTAGCACTAGTATCTGACATCAGGGTTGGTGAAACCCACATAAACAAAGAAGATGATTCATAGCCCAGCTAAATGTTAGCTCTCTTTCCTTTGTGGATGGGTGATTTAATTCACAAGTGTCAATTTCTGAGGTGAACTGAGATACAAGACAATGTACTAGCCATAAGATTATGTAATCTTGACCACTGGTCTATTCTGACACTTCACATCAAATATTTAGGCCCAATGTAAAAAAATTTACGTTTCCTGTTGACATGCCCAATCCTAAAAAAGTTAGATGTCTTCTTAATATTTTAAATAGCAAATGAGCCCAGCCCCATGTAGGGTATATTTATACTCTTTAAAATAAAGTTTGAGAAACAAAATAATAAATTATTTTCAAATGACATTTCCAAATCAGCTTGAATGTTATCAGAAACATAACAATATATATATATTTTGCCAAATACATGTAATTTCTGAATGATAGCCCTTAAATAATATCAATTTAATCATGGGACAAAATAAGATACACCATTAGCAGTTGGTTGTCATCAAAGTGTCTAAAAGCCTCAAGGTTTGTATTCCAAGTAAGTTCCATAAAAGGTCTGATATTTGGAGATCTGGCAAAACATACAACTAGGATATAGTGTGCTCAGTTGTACCAACCTGCGATTGGTACATTGTGTACATACTTTTTAACTGAATTATGAAATTTATCAGGGCTCTTAATGCACCACTTTTGGGGACTGGGGCCGATCAAATTGGGAAATTTAGCGGCATATTGGGGAAAATTGGGACATCCAACATTTTAAAAAAAGCTCAAAAAATTTGGTTTTCTAGAGAATTGTTATCAATTTTTGTTGACAATACACATACATAATGTCATATGTATATAACAAACGTGCAGTTGTTTTAGATTTTGGGGGAAATTCACACTACTCTTGGGAAAAAGGGTACTTTTTTTTGCATTGGGAACGGGGCCGTTCAACGACCCCAATTATATAGAATTGCCAGTCCTGTTTATAGCATAAAATTTAAGTTAGTGCATGTAAAGTACCTGAGTCTCTATCAAAATTATTATATTTTCTTAATGTGTGCCTCCCGACCGTCCACATGCTCAAATCCCCATGCCAACGCTTCAATCAAATTATGCCAGTCATACACCTTTAGATTTTGTCCCTACCCCTTTGCCATTCTTGATATTTAGAATAAACAGATGCAATATAAATGTAGTATACATTAATTATATTCATTCAAGATTTCATTATATCTTGTATAAAGGAATATCATTCATTAAGAATGACTAACATTAAACATACTAACTTCATATAGATCTCCAATAAAAAAAAAAAATCACTTCTATTCGTCCGCCTTTCATCAAAATTTATTTACTACAATGACAGATTATTTTTCTATGGAAGATTTGAATAATTCAATCTACCTTTGAATTAGTTTTGATTATGTTAATTAATATCTGACATGTGTATTTTCTCAGACAAAAAAAATGTGTGGAAACAATTTCTTTACCTTTCTATATTTATGTCTTTTACCAATGCTTATGGTCTATCACACAATATGAGCAATACAATGCATAATGTAGTGAAAGTTAAAAGCTTCATTGTTAGATAAACCTCAACACATAAATATTTAAAATTCACAAGAGACAGTCAGATTTGTATATGAATGCAGTGGTGTTTCAATTTCCTACATAACTGTTTATAAAATCATGGATTCACTAAATATTAAAAATTTGTAACTGTCAGATCATGACATAATTCAACAGCCAAGAAACTAATTTACTCTTCAAACATTCAATGAATAACTTTTATTGGGATGGAGAAACTCTTAAGAAATGCCCATGGCCTTTCATAGACACCATTTTTTTTTTTAAATATGTGGGAGTACAGTTTTATCATATATAGGATGTGGGAGGGAGAATATATCCTAATTGTGGTTTCTGGGCTTTCATAAACACTACAGGATGACTGAAATCATATTATGAAAACCACCTCTGCATTCAACTCATTAGACAAACTTACCTTTCCCATTTGGGTTGGGGTATTTGGTGGTTTTCTTGTCCATGGGTCTTGCATATCTTGCCCCCTCCACACATACACCCAGAGTGACCAACATCAATAACCATGCTGATTGCTGAAGTTTGACCATATTAAATTCTAGCTCATATCAAAAATAGCGTCACATGAGTGCTGGGAATGACAGAGGAAAATGAATTATTAGGCGATATAGACTATATATTTTGACAGCTTTTTTTCTCTGCTAATACCTCACTTATATATCAAATATGTCAATAAACAAGACAATGGGTCTTAAAAAAAAAGTGTATCCAAATGAGACCCTTGTCGCGGTGCGTAGCAAACTATAAAAATATCCAGGCTGGTCATAAACAAACATGGACTATATGATCTGTAAACGTTCATTCATACTGAATGAAAAGGAATTTCCGGTTAAAAAAATAAATAGAGAAAACTGTGTAAAATCACATTTTTAAATCACGAAATCACATGTACTCTAATTAATCACAAAAGAATTTATCGTAAATCCACCGTTGTTTGTTCACATTTAGGAGAACTTAGCCTTGAACCCGGGTTGTATTGTTTAGGCTGTCGGATGAGTAGCGAATCCAATGAAAAAGCCATATCGATTCCGTTCTTTCTTTAATTCATCCATGACAATCACTTCAGTATGTTATTAAGTTCCATAATATCGTATCCCCATGAATAAAAAGTTCACAGTAACCTTATAATCAACTAAAAACTGTAGGTAATACACAGTCTATTACAAGCTATAACATTTCTCGAGAAGTAAACAAGCTCGTAAAATGATTGGTCGATTATTGTTCTAAAGCTACCACGTACGGTTAATCCACGGTTTCGTATCAAGCTGTCAAGGTCATTTCTGTTGGAAGTGTACTTGATGTATATCGTTATAAATTTTATAGAGGTGCTCATTTATTTTCTTTATAAATTTTGTGAATTTGTTTTTTGGTTTTTTTTTTAACTTAGTCCGAGGGGGAGGAAAAGGAACAGACGATCGCGCACCTGTACTGTATCGCATGTTCACTCGAATATTGTGCTATCAAGTCTAATATAGGCCTATATAATTATTTATTCATAAAAAAAGTCCGTTAGTTTTATTCGTGTATTTATTTTATCTATCTACTTTGTTTTTAAGTTGTTGTTTTTTTTTACTTTAATGAAAGAAATCAATAATCCATGTAATTCGTATGAGGGCGGATCCAGCAAAGGCCCTAATCGCCCGTGCCCCCCCCCCCCCTTTTTTTTATTTTATAAAAACTCAGATTCACACCTAGTTCAGTAATTTTGTATTTATTGCCCTTGACAACATTTTTCCTTTTTCTTTTTTATCATAAATAATTGATTATCTTTTGAGAATATACATTTTTATTAAATTACTGGTTGTATGACCGCGATCACATGAGGATCGATCTACCTTAAATTGACAAATGAATTTACAACGTTTATTGCTAAGGGGTGATGGGGAATATTAACGTTCATTGAATGATAAAAAAATAAATTCATATAGACCACAACTCCCCGCCCCTCCCTCTTGAAACTTGACCAAATTCAATGAATGTTATATTATTAGTGTCTTGAAATCGATGTCGGATGACAAACTTATGCACACGTGTCCTCCTAACTATATCAGTTGAATTTAGATTTTTATCCAGCATTGACCATCTGATCTCTCCCCAAAAAAAGTTTTACATTGATTCTTCTCGGATGCATTTAAATGAATCTTGTTTAATAATATCCGGGAATAATATGCATTTGATTGAAACATTTTTAGATAATATGCATTTGAACATTTGGATGAACATTTTTGTTAGGTAATATGCATTGTGAATCGTTTGTTAGATGATATGCATTTGATTGAAGCTTTTGTTAGATGATATGCATTTCGAATCGTTTGTTGGTGATATGCATTTGATTATTTAAATTTTTTGTAAGATGATACGTTTGTTAGATGATATGCATTTTGAATCGTTTGTTAGACGATATGCATTTAGCTGAATCTTTTGTTAGGTGATATGCATTTGAATGAATCTTTTAATTGATAATATGGATCTTTTGCTATAGTTAATATGTATTTGAATGAATCTTCTTTATTTATATAATATGCATTTGTTAGAATAATATGCAATTTGGAAATGAATCTATTATAATTAGATAATATGCATTTGAATGAATCTATTTGTTAGGTAATCATATCGAGGTTGGGTAAACATTCATTTTTCAACCATTGTAACCCTCTCTAGCTAGATCCGCCAATGGCAATATTCTTAAGGTCTTTGTACATAGGATCCTGGACATTCACCTCTCGAATCCGTGATTGGGTTTCCGATCAACTTGCACCTCACCGCAAAGGACAGTATTTAGATTGTGTCCGTGTCACCATGACTCATTTTAATTACGGTATACTTGAATATAAGTAATACCTACATGTAGGCAGGGAGTCGGCAGTACCTTAGATAGAAATTAAAACTATTGAAAAATTACATGCGAGAGGGAATCCCGTTTATTTCGTTTCGACTACGGGCTCACGGCGGGTGTGACCGGTCAGCAGAGGATGCTTACTCCTCCATGGCACCTGATCCTGCCTTCGCTTTTGTCAGAGGTCCGTGTTGCCCTACACTCAACTTTGTATATATTTTTTTTGGGGGGGGGGGGGTGTTGTTTTTTGGTTTTTTTTTACTATGATAACGTTTAACACATTGTTTACTTCGCCAATTTATATGTGAGGGCGGCCGGGGAGGGGCGTTCATTCGTAATATTTCAAAGAATTTTCGAGGACAAAATAAAGCTAAACGATTTTTTGAACGGACTTGGTACCAGCAGTATGATGGAAAGGGGGGAGGGGGGGGGGGCCACGGGAGAGTATAACACTTCTAGTTATCTTTCTTTTCTTTCTTTTTTTTTAATGTTACACTAACACGCTTCAGTGGGAGCACATCAATGCCGAGATGAATGCAAAATTATAAGGGGAGGGGGTATTTTTCAACCGCTGAATTAATGCAACTATTTAAGGAACGTGGAGTTAAATTAAACGGCATGAAGTTAGGGTGTAGGCAAATGAAAAAAATACGTATGACAAAAAATATATACAGTCAAACCTCGTTATCTCAAACTCGATGGGACCAATTAAAAAAGTTCAAGATATCCGTGATTTCGAAATAACGAGGGTAAAAATACTAAGAAATCAAGTGGTTGGGACCTCCAAATCATGGTATTCGAAATATTGAGATTCAACTGTCTATGGTACGGACCATTAACCCCCAGGAAAAATGTTCAAAGATGAAAAGAAATCACCATTTTTTTGCTCACTTGAATGAAAACAAAACTCTTTACCTACTGACATGTTACAAATGCTTGAACTGATGAAGAATTTGGTAATACCCACTATATCACTGTATATTTCAGTTTAGATATAAGGGCTCACGGCGTAAAATTACTAGCTCTTTTGTGTGCATTGTAGAGAGGGTCCTTAAAAGGAATGTACAAATATGGCTATAATTTATATTTTCATTTATGTTTTTAAAGGCATGCGGCCATTTTGACGGTGTTACCATCGCAAACTCTCGGCGAGTCTGAAAGTAAATTCGTTCGTGTTTTAAAGTGACTTACTACACCTTGAAGTATAGTTTCTTAAATCAGCACGAAATAATTAAATTTTGAAAGCTATGATGATATGTCAAAAAGGCAGAATGTGTGCAATCTAAGATCAAAAACAAAAACAAAAACTAAACACACACACAAACACCTCATTATTTTTAAAAATATGGAAAGACTCGGATTTGAACTTGGGATCTAAGGGTGAGTAACACGGTACTTTATCCACTGAGCTACAAAGACAGACAAACAAATCGATCGATAAAACATTTAAATAGCCATCTTGTGATGTGTGTCAATATAAGACTTGGTGTGAGCTACCTTAATAACTCCAGGTCCGACCCAAAACATTCCAGGGATTACGGGTAACCTTGATGAGCAACTCGGATCAATATTTCACCCGATATAATCCCGCCACATTAAATACGGCAGCAATTTAAATTGTGAGAGGACTGGTCACAAGTAGAATTAAACCAGTTAAAGGGAGATTTTTCTTTCATAAATAGCTTTAAAAATATTTATGTCTTATATTATTGCTAAATAGGTAATAACAGTTTCTGTATTGTATCAACATATTTCTGGACGGTAAAGAAACAAAATGGTGTCAGAAATCAACACGTCCTGAGGTTCTGATCAGAGGAAGTCTGGTTCTAATCATTGAGGGACACCAGTAACAAAACCCTACTTCCTTGCTAATGAACATCCACAACAACAAACAGATAGACAGACAGACGGTAAAGTCTTTTATACTTTTGCGTATCTTCTTGATACTTCTCAACAGACATGCGCAGAGATGAAATAACTTGCCCACTTTGTTTGAACAGCATAAATTCAAGTCACATGACCAGACTCCCAGGAGTAATTTCATTTTTTGGATTACAGATAAAAGATTAAGTAACACACAGGAAGGGTTGCTGAGAAATTGTCGTGTATACAGGCTACACTACTAGACCTTGCTGGAATGGTACCTTGCATACCTTGGTTCTCATGGTTACAGATGAAAGATAAAAGCCATTGAAAGGAAACTCCAATGTTTTTATGCAATGAATTTAAGTTACATTTAGACTCTCTCTCTCTCTCTCTCTCTCTCTCTCTCTCGCTCTCTCTCTTTCTCTCTCTCTCTCTCTCTATCCTGAGCAATATTTTTGCTACCGTAAATTACTTCGACTTTAGTAGGAAAATCTAAAAAAAAACAACAAAAAAACAAAAAAAAACAAACAAACATATCTACAGAATTTTTCTCTCTGAACTTCTACATACTCGGTATGACTAAGAAAAATACTTTAGATAAGGATTGATTAATTATTTATTGTTTTACGTCCCACCGATATGGAGACGTCACCAATGCCGGTGAAGAGCTGCAAAATTTAGGCCTATGCTCGGCACCCATGGCCTTTGAGCAGGGAGGGATCTTTTTCGTGCCACATCTGCTGTGACACGGGGCCTCGGTTTTTCTGGTCTCATCCGAATGACCGCCCCATTTAGTCGCCTCTTAAGACACGCAAGGGGATGCTGACGACCTATTCTAACCCGGATCCCCACGGGTCCTTTAAATAACGACGCGGAACTACAAAATGTACTGATTTTAGGGGTGAGGTTGAAGATCTCCCAAAAGGAAAACCATTGTGGGGTGGAGATGGGGAAGGGTGGTGTTGCGACCCCCGTCTACTCGTACACCCACCCCTGGATTTCGCATACTTCTATCAACGTTGTATCTTTATGTGACTGTATCGATACTGAAGTGTTCAAACTGCAATTACATTAAAACCGGTTTACCGATTGGGACTTGACATAGTCAGAAATGCTGAAGTGTTGTGTTAGTTATACACATCATTAGCTCATTCAAACTCACTTTTATTGAACCCACACGGCCAGTCAGTGAGTGACATTTGCACTCGGGGTCGAGGGAAGTGGCACGATGTTCTTGTAACGGTAGTACATGTACAGGGGAATTTTAGCCGGATATCATAGCGTAAGCTATAGCCCGGCTCACAGGCGCTTGTTTCATAAACTTTGCAAAGTATGCTATATAATATCATATAACATACTTTGCAAAGTTTATGAAACAAGCACCTGTGGCCCGGCTATAAGGATTGCCTATCTGCGCGTAGTAATGCGGAAATGACCCCCAATAACCACCAAAATAAACTTACACTCTTCTTAATCAGTCCATCGTTTTTTGTGTTTGAATGCAAAATCCACAACTCTTTATAATTTTAACCAAGTTTTGGTATTCAAAACATTTGAAAGTGAAGGGATTTTGTGTAGCGGACAGTTTAAGAGGAATCTTGTACTGTCTCGCTATAGCTAGTGAGCTAGCTTTAATTTTCTGGCGATGTTGTAGAGTTTTTTTTGATCATGCAAGATAAGAGAAGTCATCATTGTCGATGAAGGGCTGCAAAATTAGACCTTTATGCCCTTTGAGCAGGAAGGGGTCTATATCGTGACACACCTATTGTGACACCGGGCATCGATTTTTGCGGACATATAATCAATTAATCAATCAAGTTATCTGCTTCTATCTATCAAAGTTTCCAGGGATGTATGATAAAACAAAACAAAAGTACATTCAAAGACCTGGACAAAATAGGAATATATCTATAGCTGAATAGTCTATAATTGGTAATGATTCATTTAAAACTTGTATCAAAAGTATTGTCAGTTGACTTTGAAGGTAATATTTTAAATATGGAAAAAGCACAAAAAGGATTTGAGCAATCTCTCTTTGGGTTGAAATGTAAAGTTTTGTTGTTGTTGTTATTTTCAATACAGTACCCGGTTATCAGCACATTCAGTACTTTGATTACTTGTAGAGGGGAGAGAGAGAGAGAGAGAGAGAGAGAGAGTAGCGAAAGAAGAGAGAGAGAGAGGAGAGAGAGAGAAGAGAGAGAAATTTTATTACGTTACTTTTGAACAATATTTTAGCAAAAAAATTTACAAAAAAATCCATGTTTGCCACAAAGGTTTTCTTTGAAACCACTTGAGCACAGCAACACGAACAGGTGTAGATAACGAATAATCTCATAAGTCTAAACAAGAGTTGGAAAAACACAGATCGACCCCTGGATACACCGGTCACACAGGTTGTATTGGCAAACCAGATTGTTATAGTGACCATAGAGTTTGCGAAAGGCTGACTCAACAACAACTTGTTTGTCAGTAGCCTGCCTCAATATGAAAACTGATCGTATGCATAACAAGCTCTTACGTATCAAATCAGTTGAGACACAAACACCATATGCAGGTGGTGATGGAATTTTGCTACATATGTAACGGAATTTGACAACAAAGAAGCTGAAATCATCCCGGGTGTCATAAAGTTGAATTGTTAGTTTGCCGTCAATGTCTATATTCAACAAAATATCGAAGTACGAAGCAGATGTGGAATACTCTGTGGCGTCTTTAATTTTGAGCTCACTGGAATGCAATGTATCTCGAATTAACATATGAATAAAAATGATCATTATCAATATATAAAACGTCGTCGATATATCTAAATGTTGAATTAAAAGCCACAGCTAGATATTTCTTCCTCAGGTAGAAGCTTTTGAATAAATTCTGCCTCATAAGAATATAAAAACAGGTCAGCTAACAGAGGAGCACAATTCGTGCCCATTGGAATTCCAATACATTGTTGGAAGACCTGCTCACCAAAGACTACAAAGATATTGTCAACGACTTTTATAATATCAACTTCAGAGTACTTGTGCGTAGAATCAGAGTGACTTTTAATAAATCAATTTTTTGAATGACTGGTCACTAAATTTTAATAAAATTATATCCTTTTTCCATTTTTGTTGAAGAAGCAACGTCTATAATGTCACAAAGTCTAGATTTTAATTTGTCGTGCGGAATGACCGGTCGCGGTGGCTCAGTGGTAGAGCTCTCGCCTCGTGATCGGAAGGTCGTGCGTTCGAGCCCCGTGCTCGGCACCCGGCCGCGTCAAACCTAAGACGTGAAAATAGGTAGTGATTGCTCCTTCGCCAAGAGCTCGGCATATAGAAGTGAGAATCACGGGTCTTTCGGATATGCCCTTAAAAACGGAGGTCCCGTGTCGCAGCATGTGTGGCACGCTAAAGAACCCTCACTGCTAAAAGCCATGAGTGCTAAGCATAGGTCTAAATTTGCAGCCCTTCACCGGCAATGGTGACGTCTCAATATGAGTGAAATATTCTCGACGGGACGAAAAACAACAAATAATCAATCAATCAATCGTGCGGAATGATCGTGTAAAGAGTTAAAAAGTCTTGATGTTGTTAATCTGAGAAAAGTTATGGAATTTCAAATTTTATAGAAATTCTTTAGAATTTTTCAGAATCCATACTAGTATTTGATTTACACCGTGCACAAGTTCTGTAGATTTTTTCAGAATCCGCATTAGTTTTACACCACTTTTGGTATCCGTCTTAAGGAGTAGGCCCACGAAGGGTGAAAATCGGCCCTGTAAAATGGTCAAATTTGAAATGAAATTTCAACAAATTATTTTCTGCAAAAATGATAGTCTATGTATGATAGTTTAATTTATCAGGATAGTACAATTTTTGGAGTTTTGCATTAGTGTATCTAAGATCTGATGCCCCAAACATCATGAAATATCATAAAATGCAAGAATTTGTTTAAAATCACTATTTTTTGTGATGAAATACGAAAATTCGATGTAGAACACAGATTGGGACCAAGATGTTTTCAAAATTCGAACTTTCCTGGATCATATTCAAACTGTCAAAAAAATTAAATTGGTCCAAATTGGTCATTAATACATTAAATACACGAATAAAAGAATATTTTTGAAAGATTAAAATTTTGGGCAGAATGTATTTTCAATAAATTTTTCAAGTAAAGATTTACGAACAACACATAAATGTAGGTGGATTCTTAGAAAAAAAATTGTAGTAAATGTGGGGTTGTTTGTTTGTTTGGTGTGGTTTTTTTTTGGGAGGGGGTAGCATTATTAAATTATGTTTAAGGAGACTTTTCAAAGAACTCTCTACGTAGTTCTCTGTAAAATGTTGAAGGCTTACTTTGGTCCCACCCTACATCGAGGAGTTGTGGTATGAACACACACTGCGTGAAGTTTCTTGTGTACTATCTCGTTGTTTACCCCATGTACCAGATTCTTGAGGAGGAAATTTTACATACTAAATTTAAAAAAAAACATCTTCTAGCCACATAAAGACCTGAGATCGTGCTATTATGTGTAGGAACTGGGATATACATTACACGAATATCCAGCATGCTGATTTGACAAAGTGTAGTTCATGGGAAGGACAATTAAGAGGAATTTTCCTATCTATTCCTATGCATAGGTTTGACCACTTTTGTGTTCCCCAACAGCCATAAGGGCCAATGTACACTACAAAATGTTGCTTGCATACTAGTTCATGTATTAATTTTACAAACTATACCCTTCTAAACCCAAATGGCCCTTTCATAGTTCTGGGGTCGTAGTTTGAAAATTTTCATAAAAGGAAAGCCCCCTCCTCCCTCCACTACCACCAGTTACATGTATACCTTTCTGATCCAGTAGTTTTTAAATTGAAAAAGAATATGTATACGTAGGTTTTGACGGCGCATTGCTCCGTTTTCCTAATCGACATATAGAGCTCACAGCGGGTGTGACTGGTCGACAGGGGATGCTTACTCCTCCTAGGCACCTGGTCCTACTTCTTGGGGTGTCCAGGGATATATATTTGTTTAACTGCTAATGTTGTGTTCCTCTTAGGAGTTATGAGATTGATTACGATTCCTTATCTTCGCCTTTTCATTTTAAACTCTGTTCTATTTATTAATTAATTTCCCTTGTAAGGAAATGTGGTCTATTATTTGAAGAAACTTGAAAATCCCTTTTTTAACATGCAGCGCTTTGGGCGATCACTTTTTAAGGATATTTACTCCATTGTCATACTGGCTGACTTCCATTTAAAACATGGATAAAAGTATAAATACCAGCAATATTTCTTTACTGGTTTTCGATTTAAATGACCAGCTCAGTAGCTCAACAGTTTAGCGTGTAAATTCAACTGAGTAGCTCAATAGTTTAGCGTGTAGTTTTAGCTTAGTAGCTCAATAGTTTAGCGTGTAGATTTAACTGAGTAGCTCAATAGTTTAGTGTGTAGATTTAGCTGAGTAGCTCAATAGTTTAGCGTGTAGATTTAACTGAGTTAGCGTCAATTTGAATCGGCGTGTAGATTTAGTTGTGTAGCTCAATAGTATAGCGTGTATAATTAGCTGTGTAGCTCAATAGTTTAGCGTGTAGATTTAACTGAGTAGCTCAATAGTTTAGCGTGTATATTTAGCTGAGTAGCTCAATAGTTTAGATTGATTGATTGATTGATTGATTATTTGTTGTTTTTCGTCCCGTCGAGAATATTTCACTCATATTGAGACGTCACCATTGCCGGTGAAGGGCTGCAGATTTGGACCTATGCTTAGCACTC
>CAJDSM010000015.1:5451-18331 GCA_903981925.1 Ostrea lurida
TAAAACAAAGAGGGCCCATGGTGCCACATCGCTCCACCTGAGCACTGCTTCACTAAGAAGAGCAGTAGCAAGCACTATTAATCCCGATATTGGGCCCCACCCACCCTCCGGAGTGGGGATTTATCTACACAAACTTAAATTCTACTCCATATCAAGGAGGCTTTTCACTATAATACTACTCGTTGGGTTCAATGAAGAAGATTTTTTAAAAAATTTCCCTATATATTATGCATGTAGAAATATGATCCCTTATTGTGCCCATATTACCAACCTGAGAGTCATGATTTGAACAAACTTTTATCTTCACTATATCAGAAAGTCTTTCAGGCACAGTGGTTCTTGAGAAGAAGATTTTAAAAATGTTCCCTAATTAATCAATATTAATACTTTAAGCTCCTATTGGCCCCACCATACCCCCAAGGTCATATTTGAAACAAAATTGAATCTTCACTATTAGAACAGTTCAATATAAATTCCAGCTTTTCTGGTCCAGTGGTTCTTGAGAAGAAGATCTTTAAAGATTTTTCCTATCTAGTCATATGTAAAACTTGATCCCCAATTGGGGCCTCGTCGTACACGGGGGTCATTATTGTAACAAACACTGAATCCCCACTATATCAGGAAGCTTTCATATAAATTTCAACTTTTTCTGGCCCAGTGGTCTTGAGAAGAAGATTTTTAAAATTTTCCTTATATTAATCATATGTAAAACTTTGATCCCCTATTGGGGCCCACCGTACCCCGGGGTCATAGATTTGAACAACTTGGATCTCCACTATATCAGGAAGCTTTCATATAAATTTCAGCTTTCTGGTCCAATGGTTCTTGAGAGATTTTTAAAAGATTTTCCCTAATAATCATATGTAAAACTTGATCCCCTATTTGTGGCCCCATCGTACCCCCAGGGTCATGATTCTGAACAAACTTGAATTTGCCACTATATCAGGAAGCTTTCATACAAATAATTTTCTGCCCAGCGTCTTTAAGAGAGCATATTTTAAATGACACCACCTATATTTTGCATTTTTGTGATAATCTCCCCTTTGAAGGGGCCCAGGTCCTTCATTTGAAACAAACTGTGAATCCCCTTACCCAAGAGCGATTTGTTACCAAGTTTGGTTGAATTTGCCCAGTGGTTCTTGAGAAGAAGTCGAACATGTGAACAAGTTAACGGAAGACGGAACGGACGACGACGACAAACAGGCGATCAGAAAGCTCACTTGAGACTTCGGTCAGAGTAGCTAAAAAATTAACATCACTTTTTTACATCGTTCAAGACTAACATTGCCAGATTCCGCTTGACCTTTACCACAATGAAATAAGCGAAATTTTTGAGTGATTGTACTTTGAAAGACACTTTTATCCATGCCGAATGTCACCTATACATAAAAAAAACACTTTGTTTTCAAATTTCTGAGGATTACCTCCAAAGGCACGTCTACCCAATTCAAAGTGAAATTTTATATTGTGATATCATTTATTGACCTCTTAGTTAGTTTTTACAAATGTGCTATGATTTTTTTTTTTTCATCTAGCACTTTGGAAATTCTACACCTTAGATCATAATTAACTTGACCTTTGACCAACACCCTTGTATGACACACCCTTTGGTCTAAGCCAACAATTCTGTAAATATTATTATTCAAAATCCCTGCACTTCAGGACCAATGTTAAAACCACTATGTGCATTGGACCTTGACCTTTGCTTACAAGGTTCATGACACTTCCTTTAGGCAGGGCAACAATTCTGTGAAATATTATTCCAATCCACACACTCTGTTGAAAAGTATGGCCCGTACAATGTACCTTTGACAAAACCGTAGTCTCAAGGTCAGACACATCCTTTGTCCTGGCGACAAATCCAAACCATGCACTCAGTGAATAGTTAAAAACACATTGTTGACCTTGACTTTGACACTCACCTTGCTCAAGGTTGTGACACTTTCTGGGTCCCAGGGCAATTATTCTTGTGAAATATTTGAATATACAGAGGGGTCAAAGTTTATGGACCGGAAAAACTATTTCAACATGGACGGTGACAGGACAATGCCATAAACATAATACGCCCAGTCTAAAGATAGGCCAGGGGCGCCTGTAAAAGTGCAGTAAACTTGTGACTGCCATATGAATTTATTCATATTCTTTGTGACATTCACCTTAATAAACATTGATCAACACATTTTCTGACAGACTAATTAAAAAATCAATCCATAACTTAATTCTAAGATGTAAAATACTGCTATTTATCTTCCTGACCTTTAGTAATACACTGTCGTTCGGACTAAGGCTAAGTCAAGTACTGCCCAATATGTTGGCTAGGACTATTCCAGTCCTGTTTAATTCTTTACTCTTGCCTCTGTAATCTTTTTCTCTATCTACAAAAGAATGACAAAATAGTTAGAATTGTAATTTATAATACAAGAAGTCACCTATAATAAATAAGAACTTTACATGAACTGTGCATTATTCTAGTCGAGGGACAGTCAGTATAAAGGAACTACTGCTTTTGCTAGTGAGCTTAGCTTTCTGGCGATGTGTAGATTCCTGTCTTGATCATGCCAAGTTAAGCAAACAGCGAGCATGTCAGCACCTGGATGGTGAGCGCACATGTTTACCAAATCCGTGCAGCGTATTACTCTCATGTTTTGGGTAAAGAGACCCTGTGTCAGGTAGAGTCTCGTGGAGCTCGGGGACTTAGTGTCCATGTACAGACGTTGGTTTCGTTCTGGGGAAACGGTGGTGTCCTCATGAACGGCCACTGTGTTGCCATGCTGAACAGTGCCAAGCAAATTCAGAGAGGTCCCATGCAAACTCGGGACAAAAGCTTCCCGAGCAGGAGGCAGTGTATGGACAGTATAAAGACAACTTAATACTGCCTTCTCTAGTGAGCAAGTTTTCTGCGATGTGGTAAGAGTTTCTCTCTCAAGTAACGGTGGTGAGCGTTGGTCACACCTGGATGGGTTGACCACTACACGTTACATTTATAATATGATGTTTACGTTTTATCATATCCATCATAACCTTAATCTCAATTGAGATTTGTTCAAGGCTTAAACATCTGGACTCTCCTTTCTTGATGAGGGCAACCATCCAACAGATCTCACCGAGTTATCCCAACAACCTGAGCAGTCGTAAAAACATTTGCAAAATCAGACAAGATGAGCCTTAGCACATTGCTTTATAAAACCTTAGTACATTTTAAAAATGCTTAATTGCACTTTTCCTTAATCTATATATAAAAGATTATTAAGTTTTTATAATTTTCTGGTTCCGAATATCACCAGAGATGTCAGATGAATATTTTTACTACTGAGTATACTCCCGCCTATTAACCTGGTCCACGGTATCCACCAGTTAATTAGTTTTTACATCAATTAAGAATTGAACTGTGGCATCATATAAGGCCTAAAATAAAAAATTTTAAGTGTTTAATTGCGTTTCCGCTAACCCGACCATCCCTAAATTAAAGTGCAACCCCTAGAATTTTTATTTATTTTTGAAAACAGAATTGATTGATTGTATATTGTTTCCGCTATCGTTCCAGACAAAAAAAATTAAGGGTAGGTAGTAGTAGGAAAATAAATTTTGATCCTACAGTTTGCAATGTCTAAAAATGAATCAGAATCGGTAAGTACCGTGGTCTGTTAATCTCAGTGGATTCGTCGAGGCTAAATATTGGACTGGTTCGAACAGGTCGCCGAGGCGGACCAGGTCCAAATTATTTTAGCCTCTACGAATCTCAACTAGATTACCGCGGTATTATCATAGCTAGGACTCCAGGCATTAATTTAAAAATAATATCTGACACAAACAAAAATGGTTCTTTTTATCAAAACTATCGCCGGGTACTCTAGGACCTAAATTAGAGTAAGAGAATGGCACCAAGGAAATCACTCAGAAGGTAACTTTCCAACGAATCGCTGGAACACAATACTCAGTCACAGACTTCCATAAAAGTATTGTACGAGGAAATTCGTATGAGCCAGACAAAAGTTACTCTGTGACTTGAGCGACCATTCAACATATCAATTTGTACAAAAAATCCATCTCACTGCTATGATTATTGACAAACTACGAAAGAAGAAATAACAAACAAACAAGCAAGCAAACAACTTTCTGAACCTTAACTCCAAAGCGAATAAAAAACTGCAACCCGTCCGAGGTTCTTAATTTATAATATTTTATTTACTTCCAATTGAAAACAAGCTATGGTAATGTAGTGGTATTTGTGGTGTAATGCAAAGATGACACTCTTGGTATTAGCAGAAAGGCAAGAGCGCGAAGTGCTGGTGATTTTAATGAACAGTTAAAGGTTACCGGTATATGCGAACCAATTTTATTACCATTGAATGTGGTAGTAAAACTGCATTTGCTGAAGTCATCAGATATGTTTCTCGATCTGAATATCTGCCTCATTTTCTTTTTGAAATAGCCTAGGCAAGACTCTAAGAAATAAAGAACCTTACTTATAGATTTAATTAACTAAAAGGAACTTTAGGTCTAGCACTCCATCCATCTGTCTGTCATTCGGAAAATTCAGTTTTCTACACACACACCCCCTTTTCCCGATCATGCTTGGAAGTATAAATTAATAATATATATTTTGATATTTTACCTAATCTCATGCGAGATTCTTCAAGGTGGATATATTGGACTGACACAGAGTTGTCGGAAAATTTTAAAATCATTGTCATGCAGACATCTTGGTCTGACAGGACGGAAGGTTCTGTCAGATCGGACAAAGTTTTGTCAGACCAGAAATCAAAGTGTAGTTTTAAAATGCATCACATGACACAAAGGTCAGCAATTACAAGGATTGTCTACAAATGTTACAATTTGCCTATTCTTTGCTATTTGATGTATTTGTGGCCATAACTTTTAACTATGATAAGTAGATAGACTTTCATATTTCACGATGGCGTAATCCTTTAAATTGACAAGCCCCTTCCACTGACAGTGGAATTCGGGGCATTCGCGATTCACAAGCACATCTTGTTTGTATGATCAGAAATACTATATTAAAAGTAAAGTGGCATGTGATGTTAGTTCATTACAATGTTTGAAAAATGATTGTTAACAAACATGGTTTACACTTAAAAATATATAGTATCAAGCACAGCAAGGAGGACTTGCGTGAGTAAGAAACATTTTATAGATAAAGAGAAATAAGTGTTAACACTGTCTTTCGAGAACATTGAAGCTGATTATCTTGCAAATTAATTAGCATTCTGCATAATTAAAGAGATATTTATTTTTAGTTAAAAATATACGTTTTGTAGACCTTATACCAAAGGAAATTCTCATTTTGTTTTTCTTGCATGTAATCTAATGAATGCTATTACCAGTGAGCACATGTATTCATGAGTAATTTAATGTATGCTTCAGTTGGAAGCATGGACAAATTCCCAAGGCAAACTTCAAGAACTCAGCAAAAGGAAAAGAGACGGACATGATACGATGGGACCAGTCCCACAATCAGATCACTGCTACAGAGCGCTCCTCCAAATCAGACTGTGCTGGCGCCTCATATAGATGACCTGACAGTCATCTGGATGAAATAGCGCAGGATATATATGTGAGCATGTTGACACACATAATCAAACATTTAAAAGTAACCTATAAGGCCAGCAAAAAAAAGTTTTGTATCAGGATTTAGTTGACAGTTGTTTTACTAACAGTAAAAAGGGCACCTTTACCCTTTGCAGATCCTGTTTACCTTACGATTCTCCGTGAATTTGTTACGGATTTGAGACCAAAATTTACGTCTTACGTTTTCATGTCCCGAATAATACGAAATCAGATCTGTCCGTTCAATTTTTATATGCCTTATAATTTGGTTATTATCCGCGTTGTATTGACGCTGGAAATTAATTCGCACATTTCCGTGTCGCAATAGTCATGTCAATGAAATGATTTAAAAATGGCCGAAAACCGCGAAAGAATGCACGATGTGATTATCTTCGGTAATTTCTGGGCCTTCTTCAAAAGAAGCATCTTTGTCCATTGCAGTATTTGCAACGTCAGATTTCTCATGTGGCTCATGCAGGAAGAAATCATTATGGCTGTTAAACACGCTACGAAATATTTACACAAGCAAGGGAGTCCTTGGGTCTTCGCAAGTAAATAGGGAGTATTCACATTTTCGGGAACAATCCGATATCCTTGCAGTTAGGAAAACGATCACGGGCGGAAGTGAAAGTTGCTGTGATATTATAACCCCACATGAAACCTGTCGGTTTAGGTTACAAGCTACAGTTATACACTTTTGCCCCAACTGTAAAAAAAACAACCAGTTTCCTGTATTCGGAAAATAGCGCAAGTTATACAGTTATTTATTTTAATGTTCTATTTATTTCTAGACTTTGCAAAGCAAAAGAATGCATATAAATTTTCATTTAAATCAAGTCTTTGATAAAGTCTACATATTTCTCTTTGATTTAATGTAAAAAACACTGTAAAAGAAAATCTACGGACAGATCCAAATCTCACTGACAAATCTGGATCACAAATACGAGAGACAAAACATTAGGGTAAACAGGTCTGCCTTTGACAACAAATGAATATTTCTCTTGGGCCATTTTGTTTTTATGTCTGACTTCTGTCTTTCTCTTTGTCTTGCACATTGGCCATTTTTTCCCACCTGCACCAAAATACAAGTAACAAACTTAATTCTTAATGAACTAAAGGTCAATAGGTCAAGAACTTGTGTAAAATCATCAAGTTTGAATTGCTACAATTAAAAGGCAAGTGGGGATGGGCTGTGGTCTTGTCGTTTGTGTTTTGTAAGTCCTCCAGACATAAGTACTTAATTGCTAGCATTTTTGCTGCAGATGGAGAGTCGTCATGAGATCTTGAAAACTAATGTCTTCACGGGAAACAAACAGTTTGGCAGTCCTAAGACGCAGTGAACAATTGATCAGTGAACACATTATGAGAAGGACTCCTGCTATGATCCGGAGGCAGAAGATGTGCTCCACCATTCCTAAGTCAGTTGTGTGGCAGTATCAGATTGTTATGTGTGCAAGCTGAAATCACGGTTTCAAAAATTTACCAATGTGCATGTGGTTTTTATACACATGCAGGGCCCACCTCCACGCTTTGTCATTTTATCAATAAATTATATATGTGATTAGATTATTTTTCTCAATTGATTCTATTTCATTTTCGTTACTTTTTTATTAACATCAATTTAGTTATCTTGTGGTTTTTATTGTAAAGCGCCTGCCATGATAACCAGTTGTACTTTGGTGGCAAATGAAGTCTATTCGTGTTTCATATATTGATTGGTAAAGTATTGGGGAAAAAACATAAAGAAAGTATAGGAAAATGGTTTGGTGTAGTGAAATCATAGGAATATGCATATTAGATTAGATGGAAACCTCTGGATGGAGATCAATATATATACATGTCATTAAAAACAGAAAAGACATTTCACTTAACCTTTGTGTATTTTCAATCTTGCCTGACATTCTAACTTTCATACGTTGTAAGAATCTGTTCTAGAAAACCATCCAGTAGCGAAGAGAAACTTTTACAAGTCGCTGTCCTTCATCTTCCAAACAGAGGATTGTCCTACCTTACATCCATAGGGCATCCCCAATCCCATGCAGTCGTCACTCAGTGAATGCCGTCAGGACAACCTCGAGTTTGCAAATTGCTCAACAGTTGGGATTCAGATTTCTCTCCACTTCGACGTTTCTTCACTGACAAGTTTAATAGAAGCTGCCGAATGATAGTACAAGCCAGATTTAGATATTTTGAGGTAAACGAATGAATAACAATTCGCATGTCTTTGGCGTTTCTGTTTCCATCACATGATCATTCTCATTAAGTATCAGACGCTACGATCCCAGCAAGATTGGACGATGTTCAGAGACTTTGTTCCAGAAATCGACTCTGAACGTATAGCTCCTTGGAAATTACCAAAAAAACTGCAAGGAATTATCAGACATCATAATTGAACATATAGTGAAGATTTTGTGATTTTTAACTCGGGTAATTTTCAAGAAACCTTTCCAATACAGCCAGGGCCATGCATTGGACATTGTATTCTGGAGAGAATTTCTCTGATGAGATGTCTGCACTGGTGAGGATATCTGGAAGTATAGAGGAAATTGTTAATTAGCTTAGAGAAAAGTTCATCTGCAAGTCATCTTACAGCTAGTCACTGCCCCAAAAATCCGAACAGGAAGTTCCTGATGAAGTTAATATCAAGCAGGATAAGTTACCTCGAATGTACATGGATCCATTTTAGATGTTGTAACCTCTGTGTGCACATTGAAGAACACGTAGAAAGTCTGCTGAGTGTGCGGCTTGGACTCCAGCAGTGCTGTCCAGGTAAACGGGAGTAAACGCGAAAGGGAGTCTCCAGAGGTAAGGCTCAAGGAATGACCAATGATGCTTTACATCAGCCTACAATTGCTTGGATTTATTTCACTGTAACAGTTTAGTGGATGAGTTTTGCAGATGCATTTCCTCATGAATATAGAACATTTGGGCATAATCATTGTTTTAGCATCGCTTGAAATTAAATATTGTTTATTCCGTAACTTTTTGTTTGATCCCCACGCCCCCAACCACCAACCCTACAAGGTGTTATCAATTTGTACTTCTTTCCCAAATTGACATTTTAAAGTTTTTGAAAAAATTGCATATTCCTATAGTAACTCAACGGAAAAATCAAAATCAAAAGAGAAAAGTAACCACTTACTAAAGGAAAATAACCCTTCGCGATGTATATCATGATTATTGCCGAAATGTGCAGATTCTGTTTACTGTTTTGGCCAGTGTTTATCAATGTGACCTTTATTGCAAGTTGTGAAGACGAGCTCCAGCCCTGAGTTCAGAGAAGGCCGCTCAGCTACACTTCAGACGACATGTCCTCTTTAATGACACTTCAGCACTTACCTTCGGACCAGGCCTCCAGTCTGTCTGATAGTATACCTGCCCCAAAAGGTGAGCCGGACCAACACAAGCAGCAATAAAAAGTCGGGAAAAACATTCTGTAAATATACATCCATATGTATTAAACAGACTTTTATAGTACCTGTACATAGGTCAGTGTGTCGTGTTTACAGCTGTAGTTCAGTCACTGTTGAACTATCAAAAGAGTGCTTCATATGTTTTTAAATCAAAACTTTTGCTATTAAGCATGCAATTATTGGATCACATGTTGTGCCACAAAGGTCAGTAAAACAGATCATTTAAGTGGATTTAGCATGGTTTTACTGGTGACGTAACATAAAACATTACTCTATGTACAAGCATATTAGACATTAATTGACCTGCCGATTGAACCTAATTTCTCCTACTTTTAACTTTCGTAGTTGTCGGAATAGGACCGTGGAGGAAGGTTGAGAGGAGTGAAAACTGATCGTTTTAAGAAGATTTGCTCCCCTTGATCTATTCCAATACATGGGCAAACAGATACGAACCCTTCTGAAAAGACAACCCTGGACTCGGAACTCGAGACTGACTCAATGGAGTTCTCCACACTGAAGCCGTGCCCCAGGACTTTGGGGACGGAGAGCTGGATTACCCAAAATTACATTTCTAAGGGATTAAAGGCGTCAAATACAGGGTGGATGATTTTTAACTCTCTGCAAAATTAAACCTTTAATTATGATAGTAATAATTTGAGGAGGGGATGCATTTATATGTATTTTGTATGAGACAGTGTTAAGATGCATGTCAAGTTTTTTTTATGTCCCCAGAAATCAGAGATTCGGATGCATATAGTTTTTGGTGTCTATCTGTTTGTCTACAACAAACTTTAAACCTTGGTCATTGACTTTTTGAAAGGATGATGAAAGGGCAAGTCATATTTCACGATGCTATATATTTTACTACCTTCACTAATTCACTTTGGGTTTACTACTTTTGAACAAAACTTAACCTTAGCCTATAAGTTTTGAGGATTGGAGAATAGAGTTTTCATATTTCTCATGTGTCATTCACTTTTAAACAAGGCCCTTTCTTTAGCAGCAAAACATTATAACCTTGACTTTTGAGGTTTAACTACTTTTTTGAAAAACTTTCAACCATGGCATAATTTTTGTATCAGTTAGTGTAGTTATTCCTATGACAAGAACCTTTCTTTCGTTTTCCAAAAACTTTTTACCTTCCCATGACCATGACATTTGACCTACTTGAATACTTTAACTAAAGTAATTATAGGTGATAGGACTTCTTTTTCACATCAGTATTCCTTGAGACGGAAACCTTTCGTTGGAACCAAGAACTTACTTTGCAACCAATTGGACATCAGTGTTACACAAACACATCTTATTTTGTTAATAGATTAAGTGAGCCTCCAAAAACATTCAATAAATTGAAATCTTGTTAGTGAACAGTTATGAAATGAATGTTTCGCTTATTGCTTTCAGGTCTGTGGAGACTTATGACGCAACTGACTTCTTGCCCTTTTTCGAGAAGAAGATTTTAAAAAATGTTCCCTATATTATCAAATTTAATACTTTAAGCTCCTATTGGGGCCCCACCATACCCCCAAGGGTCATGATTTGAACAAAATTGAATCTTCACTATATCAGAAAGCTTTCATATAAATTCCAGCTTTTCTGGTCCAGTGGTTCTTGAGAAGAAGATCTTTAAAAGATTTTTCCTATCTAGTCATATGTAAAACTTTGATCCCCAATTGGGGCCTCGTCGTAACCGGGGGTCATTATTTGAACAAACTTGAATCCCCACTATATCAGGAAGCTTTCATATAAATTCAACTTTTCTGGCCCAGTGTTTTGAGAAGAAGATTTTTAAAAGATTTCCTTAATATTAATCATATGTAAAACTTTGATCCCTATTGGGGCCCACCGTACCCCCGGGGTCATAGATTTGAAACAACTTGAATCTCCACTATATCAGGAAGCTTTCATATAAATTTCAGCTTTTCTGGTCCAATGGTTCTTGAGAAGATTTTTAAAAGATTTTCCCTATATAATCATATGTAAAACTTTGATCCCTATTGTGGCCCCATCGTACCCCCAGGGTCATGATTTGAACAAACTTGAATTTCCACTATATCAGGAAGCTTTCATACAAATTTTAGCTTTTCTGGCCACAGCGGTTCTTAAGAAGAAGATATTTAAATGACACCACCCTATTTTTGCATTTTTGTGATATCTCCCCTTTGAAGGGGCCCAGTCCTTCATTTGAACAAACTTGAATCCCTTTACCCAAGGACGATTTTGTACCAAGTTTGGTTGCAATTGGCCCAGTGGTTCTTGAGGAAGAAGTCGAAAATGTGAAAAGTTACGACAGACGGACGGACGACGACGGACAACAGGCGATCAGAAAGCTCACTTGAGATCTTCGGTTCAGGTGAGCTAAAAAATTAACATCACTTTTTACATCTGTTCAAGACTAATCATGCAAGATTCGCTGACTTTACCAACAATGAAATCAAGGAAATTTTGAGTGATTTACTTGAAACACTTTTTCCATGCAATGTCACCATACCATAATAAAAAAACACTTTGTTTTCAAATTTCTGGATTCCTCCAAAGGCAGTCTACCCAATTCAAAGTGAAATTTTATATTGTATATCATTTTTGACCTCTAGTTAGTTTTTACAAAGTGTGCTATGGATTTTTTTTTTTTTCATCTAGCACTTTGTGAAATTCCTACACCTTAGATCATAATTTAACTTGACCTTTGACCAACACCCTTGTTTATGACACACCCTTTGGTCTAAGCCAACAATTCTGTAAAATATTATTATTCAAATCCCTGCACTCAGACAATGTTAAAACCACTATGTGCATTGTGACCTTGACCTTTGCTCAAGGTCATGACACTTCCTTAGGGCAGGGCAACAATTCTGTGAAATATTATTCCAATCCACACACTCTGTGAAAAGTTATGGCCCGTACAATGTACCTTTGACCAATAACCTAGTCTCAAGGTCATGACACATCCTTTGGTCCTTGGCGACAATATCCAAATCCATGCACTCAGTGAATAGTTAAAAACCATTGTGACCTTGACCTTTGACTACTCACCTTGGCTCAAGGTTATGACACTTTCTTGGGTCCAGGGCAATTATTCTGTGAAATATTTGAATATACAGAGGGGGTCAGAAGTTATGGACCGGACAAACTATTTCAAATGGACGGTGGACAGACAATGCCATAACATAATACGCCCAGTCTAAAGATGGCCAGGGGCGTGTAAAAGTGCAGTAACTTGAATGCCATATGAATTTTAATTCATATTCTTTGTGAACATTCACCTTAATAACATTTATCAACACATATTCTGACAGACTAATTAAAAATAATCATACTTAATTCTAAATGTAAATACTGCTATTTATCTTTCCTGACCTTTATGTAAATACACTGTCGTTCGTGACTAGCTAAGTCAGTACTCCAATATGGCTGCTAGGACTATCAGTCCTGTTTAATTCTTTACTCTTGCCTCTGTAATTTTTTCTATCTACAAAAGATGACAAAATAGTTAGAATGTAATTTATAATACTAAATGAAGTTCACTATAATTAATAAAGAACTTTAATGAACTGTGCATTTATTCTAGTGTAGCGGACAGCTAGTATAAAGGGAACTACTGCTTTGCTAGTGAGCTAGCTTTTCTGGCGATGTGGTAGAGTTCCTGTCTTGATCATGCAAGTTAAGCAACAGCGAGCATGGTCAGCACCTGGATGGGTGACCGCTACATGTTACAAATTGGTGGCAGCGTAGTTACTCTCATGTTTGGTAAGAGACCTGTGTCAGGTAGAGTCTCTGTGGAGCTCGGGGACTTAGTGTCCATGTACAGACGTGGTTTCGTCTGGGGACAACGGTGGGTGTCCTCATGAACGGTGTGTGCNACCTGTGTCAGGTAGAGTCTCTGTGGAGCTCGGGGACTT
>CAJDSM010000015.1:30824-55808 GCA_903981925.1 Ostrea lurida
TATTTTTTTAATCTAAGAAATTCATGCATGTATATTCATTTCCTTTCAGATTAAAACTCGTACATTACTGTACCAAATGAATGCTTGCACATTATACTTGGAAGTAAATTGTGTTTCCTCTGGAAACATGTCGCATTTTTTTTCTATCATTGACCCATTGATCAAAATCTAAGAGCATTTGAAAAGTTGGTGAAATGCCTGTGATTATAAGTGATATTGAATGATTTTAGAGAATAACTTTCTGATTTTTCCACTAGGGTGAGCGCTGCTCCTTTCCCATACAGATGTGGAACTACCACATGCGCGGGCTCCGGCACGATTTGTGGACCATGTGTCCACCTCAGCTGTCACAGGATATATTTGGTCAGGTGCTTCACAACTCTCTACAGATTCTGTCTCAGCGATATTCTCACTCCAAGCCTAGCTATCGCAGAACTTCTCAATTCAGGTAATGAAAAGGAAAAGATGGATCAGATTAAATCCAATAGCAGATTTGAATGATTTTCCTTTAAGGGTACATGTATTACCTACCTTATATCAGAAATAAAAAAAAGCTTACTTGTTAACCTTACAGGTGAAGTTTTTTGTTTAAATAGTAGTTTTACTTGTTATTTTACACAGATCTGACATTATCACCATTCTGTTGTGTGCCAGTGAGCTGCTGTTTCCTGCGTGTAATTCTGTTTCGATGTATCTTGACCCCGGGTCATCACAGCTTCCTCACTACAACATCCACAACCTCTGCTCCACCCTGCTAGCTGACATGGCTATCGTGGCCTCACCTCTGGAGATGCTTTACAAGTAATTATTGTAAACATTAAAAGGGCAGCATAGCTGTCAACTAGGGAGTCAAAAATGTTTTAATGTCTAAACTGTATGGTTAAAATGTGGGAATATGTTTTTGAAAAAAAAAGACAAATCTCAGGAGTTAAAAAAGGTTTAGCCTTTGATTGAAGGTTGTAAAAATTGTGTGAAATCATGAGCCTCTTGTTTATTGTATGGAATGGACACATACTGTGGAATCATTTTAATTCGTGGGGACCAACGTTGGTGGGTGACCAAAATTTTACTGGTTCGTGGGCCTCTTTTATACTTTTAAAAGATGTATCTACTAACTCAAATGTTCATCGGGATGTACCTTGCGTGCAAATTAAAAGTACAAAACACTTTTTTAACTATATATTTCATTGAAATCCGCTTTTTCCTCACAAGCTCTTGTGTTTTTATTCCTGGACAGATTCAAATGAAATTTTACCATCAGAATCAGTAAGGTTTGTAGTTCTTTATTGATTTTAATTTTTTCATCCAGACCAGATGATTATTAACTTTTGATGAATTTATCAGTGAACTAAATTTATTGGGTCAATTCTTGTAAGGATATATAGAGAAAAGGAGTTTTAAAACTTACCTTGTGTTTCAGATAGCATATTTCTGCAAAGTTGAATGGAATTTTTCCCCACAATTATGGTAATGATCCCCATTTAATTCTTCATTTAGTGGTAAATTTTCATTCATATCAGAACAAATATGCATCTTGGAAGACTCATTTGAAAAAACATGGTTTTCAATGAAAATAAGTGAAAAATTGTTTTGTGACCTTTAATTTGGCACGCAAAGTGTAAATTCTGGGTAAGGGTGACCCACGAAATCCACAACATTGGTCGCCGCCCAGAACAATGATGATTTCACAGTAAATTGAGATGCAAATGTTAGCAAAATAGGTACATGTAAATATATTTTTTGCAATTTTTTTGTGATTTCAGATTGTAAATTTATTTCAAATACATTCACATAGTAGTTTAAAAGGCATAGATAGACCTAGTGAGTTGAAATATTATGAGAGCTGAATACTCAAAACACATGAAAACCAATATATTGGACTTCTCGTGGTATTTTTAGATAAACCAAAAAACTCCTTGAGTGCTTTTGTTCAAGTGTGAATGAGGGTCTATGTAAAATGGCATAGAATCCTATCTTGTTTCTCTCAACATTGATGAAGAAGTTGTATGCTTTCCTCTCTGAGTCCTAGGTTTTTCAACAATTTCAGTTACTTTATCTTTACATTTGATCATTATTCCAAGTGACATGAATTCACTTAATGGTTTAGTTTAATCTGATAGCTTACTGAGAGGCTTAAAAAGTGCTCTGTTTGCAGTCAGAGAGTGTAAATGATGGTGATTCACAAGCACTGGTCACAATACAATATCAGGTGAAAGTGGGTACAAGAGGCATAAAAACTCCTAGATTCTTCATTAAAAGATAAGCCTTAAGTGCAAATTTTTTTATGATTGAATTTTTGTGTAAATAGACTATGGTAAAGTTTCACAAAAAAATACCCTGCAGAAAATAAAACAGTGCATGGTATTTTACACAATTTTAAGAATTGGGGAATTGATGATGCAGATTATATGACAAAATACAAAAACCAATAGGAATACAGTCAAACCTTGTTATCTTGCACTTGATGGGACTGAGAAAAATTAGTGATATCCATGAATCTTGCAAGATTTCAAGGGTAAAAATGCTTACAAAAATAGGTGGCTAGGACTTCCAAATCACTTTGACATAGCCTAGGCATTCGAGGTATCAGTGTTCAAGATACAGAAGTTCAACTGTATATTATCAAGAGAGATAAGTTGGTAATATGAATCTCACAGATGAATGATTGTGAAGTTTTAGTAAAGAACCAAATTATGCCACTCATAAACCTACATTCATTTTCTTCTCAGACACAGTGTGTAACTGAAGGATTGTTTTTAAAACATTAACTTTCTGTATATTCAGAATGTATAAAAGAGGTTTCCATGACCTTCCTGAGCAGCCTTTATCTGGTGTGTCGTCTCCTACAACTGAAGTCATCGGTACCAACACAAATTGGTTGTCATGGATACAACCAACCATATTTCAGACTGGACATAAACAGTATGACAATAAAAATAGCATATTCAAAATAACATTTTTAGTTGAATATTACACCAACCACATTAAACACTATATGTAGAGTTTTACTCCACTGGTATAGAGTAAATTGAAAATGCATTAGCAAAAATTTCTTTTCTGTGTGAAAGCTACTTCAATACTCTAGTTCAGCATACTTGGGGTGATTTTTTTTAAAGTGCATTGTAGTAGAATTTATTTGAAAAGACCAACCCTAGATGCTGTAAGCGGAAATACATCAAGGTGTTGTGTAATTGCCTATTGTGGTTGCTATACATTTTTCTATTAGAACATATTTTGGCACCAAATTTTGAATGCTACTAAAATATATTTTTGATATATTCTAACCATTGTCTAAACTAAACAGATGTTTTGCTGCCATGTATGTCTATAGGCAAATGAAAATATATGATACTAATAATGCTTGAAACCTAAATGTAATAGTAAATTGAAAAACTGTATTATTTGCTGTTTCAGCTACTTTGACATGAGAACAACCACTGCTTTGTATTTTCATTGTAAACTGCTTTTGTCCCAACCTGAGATTGACTGGTCGAAAGTGGTACAGGTTAGTATATTAGTGAGATTATTGATGGCGGTGAAGATCGTCTAGACTACATTATACTAATGATAGATAATACATTATACCAAAACACTACCCCATATAGCATCTCACGATTATTAAATTCTTTTCCAGGCTTTCATTATGAAGGACTTCACCCTTCCCATTTTGTTTCTTACTCAAAGTGTAACTGGAGACTGTCAATCGCAAGTTGACACGGATGAAAATCTTCATCGCCACAAAGTTTGTGAGACTTTCTCTCTCATTACTCGGGTCTTGACTCAGTGTCCACATTTCAAGGAATCGGTGGCAAAAGTGCTGGTGCCAGTCATCAACAGGTATGATCTTTCTAGCAACTATACTTCCAACAGGAATTGAATAATAGGATGATTCATCGTTAAGATTGTTCATTATTTTAAATGCTTATGCCTGTATTTGTTTGGGAGAGAGAGAGAGAGGGGGGGGGGGGGATGACGTTCAGGACTTATATTGGTCTCATTTACAGGTGTAATGAGTGGAAACTGCTGGACACAAAAACACAGATAGGACAAGGGTCTGTTGTTCCAGTGTGGGTAGAAACCATCTTCACCCTGTTAGATCCCTTCATCCACAGGTTTGGGCACTCCTCAGATATATTGTACACTGCTAAAGTTATCTACCAGATTTTTATATGGTTATAAGATCCATCTTTTTCACAAATAATCCAATACATGTAATTCTATCAAGATATGTAGGTTCAAAAGGTAAATTTAAAGATGGACCACAAAATTGAATTTGTCTATACAGATGGATCATAGCTGAATTCATTGGGTTATATTGAAGAATTGTTCATTGACCAAATAAAATGAAGTTTTAAAAATGATTTCATTGATTTTTCCCCCCCAGTATTTTGAAGCCTATACTATCTGTAGTCCTGGATGCCAATGATGGTCCGCCAATTCGTCCCATCATGTCTGTTATTGCAGATCTACCATGTGGATGTAGACCTCAATTCACAGCTCCAACCAAATCCAAGATTTCAGAAAGTAAGACAGTAGAGGAAACAGAGATACTGATTTACCCACAAGTTTAGAATCTCCACATCTGTCTGTTTATCTATCCCAGGGATTTTTCATATTTGTTTGGAATAGGACTTTCCTTAGCCCTTGGAATTTAGAATTTTAAAATGATTTATGTAGAACTTTAACTCCCATAATTTGAGATTTTGGGGCATATTGTATTTGACATAAGGAATGCATGTGATATATGAAAGCCCTAGAACTGACTGTTCATTAAAGCAATACTGTAAAACGAGAATATTGGATGCAAACATATTTTCACGTATTCAGCAATGAAAACCTTTTGGCGCAAACTTATTTTAGCACAAGGATACCACTTGGTCAAAAGTTCAATGTCAATGAAAACCTTTTAGTGCACAACTTAATTTAGCGCAATCGTAGGTCTGCGCTAAAAGCGCTGAATTAAATGGTGCGCTAAATATTCTCGTTTTACAGTATTAAGATTTGGTCTGTTTGCCATTTATCCTTGGCTATAACCACAGAATGGATGGTGATAGAACTCTAATATTTCTTGACTTCTGTATTCTTTTTGACAAAACCTTTCTTTAGTTGCAAAGTTTTTACCTTATGACCTTGACCTTTTGAGTTTGACCTTTTGGAAAACTTTACCTTGGCCATAATGTATAAACAGTTAGTTCTGGGGCTCTCATACACCACAAGTATTTCTTGTGACAAGACCTTATGGATGTGTGTCTAGAATCATATGAACAAAATAGAAGCAAGGGTATTCATCAGAGGAAACAAAAGCAACCTCAATAAGTACCATCATTTCACTATCACTAAACAATACCCATAATTCCAAATTGATTTTACTGAATTTCAAATGATTCTGGGTGTCTGTTGTATGACCTTGATCAATATCGCGTATTTGTAGGTCAGAAGGAGATGATGGACACACTGATGAGACAGGTTGTGGGTTACATGGCTAACAATGTGTATTCCATACCCAACACTGTGTGTATCTTACTGAGAGCTTTACAGGAACAATGCACTGCTAACAACATCAAAACACCACATCATTGTGCTGGACTCAAGGTTAGGCTACAAAACTGTTAGACAACTGGTTATGTTGAGTGGTATGTATTTAGTCAAATGGCATGATGTTTGTCCCCTAGGTACAATGTACCGGTAGACTGCATTAGTGATTCCCTTCATTAAGTAACTGTCTGTAATGTATGGCCACCTTTAATCCTACCAAACATTACTTTCTGTATGAAGTAACTGAATTAAGGGATAATCTCCATCTCATGTGACAAGCGAGTTTTTCCCACCCCCAAATTTCAATATTCAGACTATTTTTGTGACGTAGATCTAGAAAGTCCCCAGGAAAGTGTTCCTTTTAGCTTGGATACTATAAGCATCACTTGGGCTTAATCAGAAAAATAATCATTGACAACCTACCTCAAGATGTGTATTTAAGGTAGTAGTCACACCCTACCCCCCTTTTTTCCCCATGTTCAATTTTCTTCATAATGGGAATATAAATTAATAGTGTGGTAATACATGTTTTGTCAAAATTTCAAAGAAATTCAACCAAGCGTTTTTCGTAGGTTGCCAGTCAAACTCTTCAATTTTTATGATTTCCATCATGCAAAAAAATAAGCCTGTATACTCGATATATTCTTTAAAAAAAATTAAATGATGATTTTTTTTACACAGGAATAAAATCGTTTGACAAGGATACATATATCATTGTTTTTAAAGTGAAATTGAATCGTTTCAGTGACCTAAGATATTTTTGGGGCTGATATTTGAAGAAAGTAGGTCAAATTTCGGTCTTTCTAGAATATGAAAATTGACACATTACCTCCAGTAATTAAAAAAATGTATCGTTCAATTTTAACAAAAAACTAAAGGAATATGAAGTGATCATCCTGCTTTCATTTACAGAAATTTTAAAAAAAATCTAACCTATTTTTACAGAGTAATTGCACATTCTTATTACCCTACCCCCATGCGCAATTTGACGTCAGTTGGCAATTTGGTTGTATGTAAACCCCGATATATTCTTTAAAAATATTAAATGATAGAATTTTACTTACGAATAAGATGGTTTGAAAGGATACATATATCATTGGTTTTTTAAAAGTAAAATTGAAAACGTTTTAGTGACCTCATGATATTTTTAGGGCTGATATTTGAAGAAAAATAGGTCAAATTTCGGTCTTTCAAAAATAACAAAATTGGCACATTACTTACAGAAATAAAAAAAATGTATTGTTCAATTTTGGAAAAAAAAAAGTAAAGGAATATAAAGTAGTCATCCTGCTTTCATTTACAGAAATTTCAAATAAATCAACCTATCTTTACAGAGTAATTGCCATCTACTACCCCCCCCCCCCCCCCCTCCCAGCGTAAGTTGATGTCAGTTGGCTCTATGTAACATGACATTAAACTCTTTAATTTTACACATGAAATCTACTTAATTAAAAAATATATATGAATTGATAATAATATTCATAAATTAATAATACATATTATACAGAAAATTGACGTAGGTATAATAGTAAATTATAATCGAATTGTGATTAAATTACTCCACTAAAACAAAGGCAAAAGTTAAACCTGCCAAGCATGGAATAGTTCTGAAACCAATGGCCATGAGCCACAGTGGACTCGCTCGGAGAAGGAAAGGGGGAAATTCAAATGCTCCCAGGTTGGGAAATAAGAAAAGAAGAGGGCAAAGCAGTAGGTAACTGTCGCAGTGATTTTTTTTAAATGTTGAAATCCCCCCCCCCCCCACCCTTTCCTTCAAAGAAAAATGATTATTTTAACATATTCAGATACATTTTTAATATTAAATAAAATCTATTATCTTTTTATTATGAATATAATAAATAATAATAATAATATGAATAAGATAGATTAAGTAACAATAAAAACAAACAAATAAAAAAAAAACCCAACAAAACAAATTTTCAAAAACACACAAAAATTGAACGAATAAAAAATAAATGCACCCCTAGCAGCTTCAAGTGTCCAAAACCCAAATTTTGAAACTGTGAACATTTGACGTAAAGATATAAGTATTGTTTTGTCACCGATGTTGTTCCAAGAGGATTTTGTGTCTTTTTATGAAGTGAAAATAAGTGTTTACATAAATCTCAAGCTTCTTCAAACTGTGACGTTGCAGACGACGTCACAATCAAATTAGTGACGTCAAAACAACAACACGGCGAAAAATTCGGGTTGGGAAATAGAAAGTAAATCAAAATTTGTGTTTTATGATAGTTGTGTGATAAATAGAATCCTACTCGTGCTGAATGACAAATAAACGGAGCCTGAAGTCGTTCATGGTGTGTTTAGATATTCATGATTCACTGAGATGCTTGAATAAATTGTCCATTGTAAACAAACGCAATGGGGACCAAATAGTTTATCTCCCTTACCGTGAAACTACTGCCTTAAGCACCAAACAATCCTGTCTCACACATTTTGGAGTTGATGATGCTTGGTTGTTTTTACAGAATCTCGTAGTTTTTATGTTATAATCAAAAATATAATTTCATTTCCTACGTTGTAATAGGCATGTTTCGAGTTTGTCCCTAAAAACAGGAATTTTTGCATTTAGTCATGTTTGGTTTCAACAAAACGTAATATTAAAGCAGGTTTACTTCTGTTTGATATTTTTACATTGGTACCGTAACAAAGTTTGACTGGAAAGGAAGGAAAGGGACGTATGTCTACCAGTACCTGGATAATGTCAAGGTTCACTTATTCCCAACTCTGAACAAAATGTCCACACAGGTGAAACAAAATAGCTTCCTTGTTTAGAAAACTATGAGCGGAAGAAAAATCTGTTTGTTTACTATATTTTGTGAACGAACTTTCAGTCTGACTATTGGGTGTAACATTTTATTCATATCAATTGTATGTATATTTTATTGATATGTTTTGAAAATTAATTAATTGCTTATTGAAATTAGTCACTCATTTGCGGATTGAAGGAAATGACACTCTATCAGTGCAACTAGGATCAAACATGGCAATCACTCCAAGTGGGAGTGAGAGCCAGATAGATATGGAAGTAAAATCAAGAAAGACAGCAGATCAGAATTTTCTTAAAAGAATGTGACAGATTGTTGAAATTTTTTTTTACAAAATGGTTAATACATGCCACAAATAGAATTTTTTATGCCCCCGTGATCGAAGATCGGGGGCATATTGTTTTTGTCCTTCTGTCATTCTGTCTGAAACTTTAACCCGGGTTATAAACTTTGAATGGTAAGTACTAGGGCTTTGATATTTTCACATGTATGTTCCTTATAACAAGACCTTTCCGGGGTACCAAAAATTTTGACCTCCTGACCTTGACCTTTGAAGTTTGAACCTACTTTTCAAAAACTTTAACCTTAGATATAACTTTTGAAATGGTATGTACTAGGGCTTTGATACTTCAACATGTATGTTTCTTTATGACAAGACCTTTCCGTGGGTACCAACATTGTTGACCTCCTGACCTTGACCTTGAAGTTTGACCTACTTTTTCAAAAGCTTTAACCTTAGCTATAACTTTTGAATGATAAGTACTAGGGCTTTGATATTTCACAAGTATGTTTTTTATTACAAGACCTTTCCATGGTACCAAAATTTTGACCTCCTGACCTTGACCTTGAATGTTGACCTACTTATCTAAACTTCAACCTTAGCTATAACTTTTGAATGATAGTACTAGGGGCTTAAAATTTCACATGTATGTTCCTTATGACAAGACCTTCCGTGGGTACAAAACGTTTTGACCTCCTGACCTTGATTTTGAACTTAGACCTACTTTTCAAAAAACTTTAACATTAGCCATAACTTTTGAATGGCAAGAGCTTGGACATTCATATTTTACATGTGTATTCCTTATGACGAAGTCCTTTTATCCTGGTACCAAAATGTTTGACCTTGAATTTTGACCTACATTTTAAAGACTTTAACATTGGCCGTAACTTTTGAATGTAAGGGATAAACCTTTCATATTTCACATCATAATCCTTATGACAAGCCCCTTCCACTGGCATGTGGAATACGGGGGCATTCGTGTTTCACAAACACATCTTGTTTAAAAATGTAGCTATAAGCTAACAATTTGTGCCCAAGAAAAAATATACCAGATCCAGAAAAAGTTAACACACTCTACTGTAGTGAGCTATTCTGATCGCCTTTTGTCCGTCGTCTGTCTGTCTGTCTGTCTGTCTGTCTGTTAACTTTTCGCATTTTCGACTTCTTCTCAAGAAACCGCTGGGCCAAATTCAACCAAAACTTGGTACACATCATCCTTGGGTAAAGGGCTTCAGCTTGTTCAAATGAAGGACCAGGCCCTCATCAAAGGGGAGATAATCACCGAAAATGCAAAAATAGGGTGGTGTCATTTTAAAAATCTTCTCAAGAACCACTGGCCAGAAAAAGCTGAAATTTATATGGAAGCTTCCTGATATAGTGGAGATTCAAGTTTGTTCAAATCATGACGCTCGGGGTACGGTGGGGCCACAATAGGGGATCAAAGTTTGACAAGTGATTATATAGGAAAAATCTTTAAAAATCTTCTTCTCAAGAACCACTGGGCCAGGAAAGCTGAAATTTATATGGAAGCTTCCTATATAGAGGATATTCAAGTTTGTTCAAATCATGACCCCCGGGGTACGATGGGGCCACAATAGGGGATCAAAGTTTTACATATGATATATAGGGAAAATCTTTAAAAATCTTCTTCTCAAGAACCACTGGGCCAGGAAAGCTGAAAATTTATATGGAAGCTTTCTGATATAGAGGGAATTCAAGTTTGTTCAAATCATAACCCCCGGGGGTACGATGGGGCCACAATAGGGGATCAAAGTTTTACATATGATTATATAGGAAAATCTTTAAAAATCTTCTTCTCAAGAACCACTGGGCTAGAAAGACTGAAATTTATATGGAAGCTTCCTGATATAGAGGAGATTCAAGTTTGTTCAAATCATGACCCCCGGGGGTACGATGGGGCCACAATAGGGATCAAAGTTTTACATATGATTATATTGGGGAAAATCTTTAAAAATCTTCTCCTCAAGATCCACTAGACCAGGAAAGCTGAAATTTATATGGAAACTTCCTGATATAGAGGAGATTCAAGTTTGTTCAAATCATGACCCCCGGGGGTACAATGGGGCCACAAATAGGGGATCAAAGTTTTACATATGATATATATAGGTAAAATCTTTAAAAATCTTCTTCTCAAGAACCACTGGGCCAGGAAAGCTGAAATTTAAATGGAAGCTTCCTGATAATAGAGGGAGATTCAAGTTTGTTCAAATCATGACCCCGGGGGTACGATGGGCCCCAATAGGGGATCAAAGTTTTACATATGATTATATAGGGAAAATCTTTTAAAATCTTCTTCTCAAGAATCACTGGGCCAGAAAAAGCTTCCTGATATAGTGAAGATAAAAGTTTGTTCAAAATCATGACCCTATGGGGTAATGTGGGGCCGCAATGAGGGATCAATATTTTACATGCAAATAATAGGGAAATTCTTTTAAAATCTTCTTTATTGAACCAGATGAATGGATATTTACCTGAAAGCTTCCTGATATGGTGTAAATTTAAGTTTGTTTAGATAATGCCCCCCCCCCCCTCCGAGGGTTGGGTGGGGGGACCACAATAGGGGATTAAACTTCTGCTACTATGCTCTTCTTAGTGAAGCAGTGCTTCAGAGTGCAGCGATGTGGCCCATGGGCCTCTTGTTTGTTTTAATGATGCTCCATTCTCAGTTTATTATGAAGAATCACTTTTAGCAATAAATTTCCATGTATGGTTTGACAGATTTTGGGCACTTGTCTGAGACTAAGGCTACAAGACAAAGATTACTTGGAGAGAATCACTGGCCTCACCTTTAATGGCAGACAGATGGACAACTTGAAGTCTCTGGCAGACTGCATTTATTATGTGCTAATCAACACCAAAGGTAGGTCCCTGTTTCATTTTGATAAGATCCTCTTTGTTTTACATGTATATATTTGACAACCACAATTAGAATTGCTAGTGTAGGGGATCCAATGGGCTTTCAAGAACAAAATTAAATGGATGGATAAATATTTTTTTCAGCTAAAAGCAATGCTACACCAAAACTTGGAGGAAAATTCTGCAAAGAGAACAAGGATTGGGTGCACAATAAAATTCAAACCATTACATCCTACCTGAACAATATGTGAGTACCATTAACTTCTGTATTGATATAAAATTACAGATCTTTACATGTATATAGTAGTATGAACAAAATATAGCATTAAGTTAACAGAAATATTTCATACATTAGCAATATTCAGTGCAGTTAAAAAGGGACTTTTGTATATGTACTTATGTGTAGACGTTTACATGAAATTATACATTTCAAAATTTATGTACATTTTATGTCCACCAGTTTGATACTTTTCATCAGAAATTAATTACAGATACATACTCCCTGGGACAAGGGACTTCTGGACCAAGGTCATCGGGAAGTCCCTCAGTGTCACTCAGAACATATACCTTGTCTAATGAAAAATTTCCTTATTTCAAAAATAGGTTTTGACCATATATCACACAAACAAGTAACAAGCAAATGGCTTTCAGACAAAGGTAACCCAAGGTTCGTTTGTAAAGGTCAAGGTCACTCAGAAGATATTACCCTTATTGACAGAAAAAAATCTTTATTCGAACAATTTTTGAACAGGTATTGTCATATATCACACATGTAAGTTAAGGGTAAATAGAGGATATTCAATGTTTCGTTGTTGGATAGAGAATTTATTTCACGAGTGAGACAGATATTTTTTGATATTTTCACGAGTGCAAAGCACAAGTGAAAATATGAAAAATCCTTTCTCACAAGTGAAATAAATTCACTGTCTAACAACAAAAACATTCAATTTGAATTTTCTATTTCTTACATTTCCTTCTTTTTTAGCTGTCCCAGCCCTGTATATAGACTCTGATGCAATTACATTTTATAGAAATTGTTACGCAGGAATTCGCATAGAAACATATTGACAAAGCGAGAAATCGCCATTTCGGTTATTCATGTAATTTATTGATCAGATCTGAAAATGAATCAATATATGTACATGTACTATATATGCACAAGATTGATTTTTGTCATCATTTTGAGTCGTTGCGAAACCAAAAGTTTAAATCTAGGCCTGACATCACATAAAAGATGTCGTGTACCAGGAGAAAGGCTAAATAATTTACGGCTTTTCCTTGTATTAAAGTTTTAAACTACATTTTAACTCACCATAACTATGATAACATGCAACATTGTCGCTAATTCAGCTAAATCCAACACAATTTGGAGATGGAAACAAATCACAAAATGTCGATCGATTTGACGTGTCGTCATCTCTATTACAAGATGTGACATACTTTATGTATCGATGGGTGGATCCAACAATCCTCTAAAGTGAAAATTAGATTATTTTGGGGTATTCAAATAAGAAAATCCATGAACATTTATTAAATATAACATAAAATTAAAGTCATCATTAGTATTGCGGATAGATATTACGGCAAGTGGACCGGACATTGTTATTTTCTCACTGTGAAAATAACACTTTTGTTATTTTCACACTGTGAAAAATAACAAATTTTATTCAACAGATGAATTTCAATATTTACTGCTGAAAATGTAATAAATAATTATATATTTTTTTGAAAAACATTCATTTCAACAGTTATTGATCATTGTGTCATTCACCATATGAAGTAGTTCATTGGTAGATGCATTTCGGGGAGCACCCATCAGTTTTACTGTCCTTGTAACAAGTGTACATGTATACTTCTAACTTTGTAGAATGTTTGGGATAAGTGACCACACCATACTGGAAGGGGCCACTAATGAGTACATGAAACAGCTTTTCACATTGGCAGCTAGTAATATTTTGGATTCCCCAAATGGTATGAATTTTTAAAGCTTTTATATATATTCTTTATAGTATATACTATAGATGTTGACATGATCCAAATAGTTAACGCATATTCTAGTATAAATGTATACATATATCTTTTCAATTTTCTTTTGATATGAATTAAGTTAAAATAATGATTGATATTGTTAGTGTATTCATCAAAGGATTCTTTATAATGCTAAAGCTAGTGTGTTGGAATATTGTATGTATCTATGGATCTGAAGGATGAAGAATTTCTGAAAGTGCTGCATATGGATGATTGTTAAAATTTATTCATTTCCTAACAATTTATTATCCACAGGGCAAGCTGACCTGACATGTCTTTATGGTTTGATTGCTAACAACTTTTCCTGGCTGGAACATCAGTTTGACATCCAGTTTGTGTTGCCTCCGTATATGACAGAAGACAACCCACAATTCAATCTGATAATGGAAGTGCAGCATGTAACAGCATTTGATGCTTGTAAAGAGTACGAGATGATTGGATCCAGAAAATTTGATCATGTATGTCTATTTTATATCTTTTCTTGGTATTTGTTATTTTTTCTTTATTTATTTTTTATTTCTATCTTTAAAAATTTCAATAGCCAAAATTGATTCAGTTTGATTCATTTTTTTAAGTTAAATACAGAAATTTCTCTTTTAAACTTTTTAACTTTTAAGATACAATGTTGTAATATTACACAAATAAGTGTAATTTTTAGAATGTGAAGACTTTATAGGTATATGCATAAATTTGAATGAAGATTTTAATAGTATTAAGCTACAAATTTATGTTATGAATTTCTTTTTAGGCCACCTTTGAAACATTCAACATAAACTGGCAAGATTTGTTGTCGTCAGACTTGGGCATCAGTGAGTTTGGATTCCGCTCTCTGCTCTACAATAGACAAGAGATGCAGGACGGTGCTTACTTGGAGGAACAGGAGAAAAAGCCGGTGGAAACGCTGAAGGCTGTGTATGAAAATGAACCCAGAGAGTTAGGATAACTTATAGTCCCTGGAAAGTTTGGAATGTCACTATGAAAATAAACCCAGAGAGTTAGGATAACTTATAGTCCCCAGAAAGTTTGGAATGTCACTATGAAAATGAAACCAGAGAGTTAGGATAACTTAGTCCCTGGAAAGTTTGGAATGTCACTAGTTGTTGTAATGTTCACTTCTTTTGTAGAACATTGTGATACAGTTTCAAAAGGGCATTTTGATTTGCAAGCTATGAGCTTTAAAAAATCAAAATCATCATAAAAAGTAATCAAAACTTGTTCTGTTGGAAGAGTGAGGATATGTAGTAGAGCTTAGACTAAAATTAGACTTGGAAACTTAAAAACAGAATTACTTAATCCATTTTCCGGAATCTCAAAACCACTTAATAGTTTATTCGGTCTTTGTGGACATGACTAATATATTGCATGCATTATATACCTTAAAATCTTTTACTCGTTTTTCATGGTGCAGTACCATTCAATCGTTTGAAGGAAATATTAATATACTCTTAACTTGGGTTTATCTGGGAATTATATCAAGGCAGTTACATGTCTAAAGAGATCTTTAACGATTATCTATTGCATTTGTGTGTATTTTGAAATGTATGTAACCCATGACATCGAGAAGACTGTTTTAATAAGATGATTTATTCCTTGCATTTATGAAGATTTGGTATTGCAAGGCATTAGATGATGAGAACAATATTTTGAATGTTTCCACTCTGAAGCATTCATTACTTTTGAGCAAGAGAAAATGTCTCATGGAGGAACTTGTATTTGGGGGATTTTTAAAAAAAATATACCCATGATTATTTTCATGTCTAAGTGTCAGTAACATCCTCTGAACATATTATACTTACATTGTCATCATATTTATTGTATTTATTGATATAAATAGCATATCAGACCTACCGTAGATTCAAAACATGCAGTAAAAGTGAGTCACACAGGTGACCTCTACTGTACATGTATTCCAGTCCCTACCACCATCTCTGTGTATTTCTGAACATTCTTCACATTTTATCAGAATATTGATACAGGTTGATGTTTGGTAATGGGGAACAAAACTTGAGAATTTCAAAGTTCTCGTCCCCTGTGGCCCTTTTAAGTGAGTCTAAAAACTCTTATTGTGCCACCTTGTTCTTTTCAGATAAAATTTGTCTGATCAAAATTTGTCTGTATTGTTGTAGTTTCTTAGATGGAACCATTGGGCCAATTTAAGCCAAACTTGTTTTAAGCATACAATGGTATAGGGGATCCTCTTTGTATTTTAAAGAACAAAGAGGATGCAGCTGGTAATATCAATGCTTAGATATCCTTCTGTAATGTGAATTAACGTTTATTCATGCCGTGACCCCTGGATGCAACATGGGACCGCAATAGGGTTTTAAGTCTTTGTTAAGAAGAAACATGTTAACAAACATGTAAAATTTGTCACATTTGTATGCAAACATTTTCATGTGGATTTGTTCTTACCATGCCACTCTGGGCCCGAGCAGAGCCACAGTAGGAAGGTCAAAGGTCAATGCCACAGTAGAGATCAAAAGCTTGACTCGGATTACAGCTTACACCACTTTTAAAATTTGACTTGTGTTATTTTCAAATAAGGATGATTTTCCTATTTTTCCTTTGCACTAGGCCTATAATTTGGGTAATTTGAAATCACTTGTAGAATATTGATCCCCAAAATTTTGATATAGGATGAAATAATTTTAAAATCTTCTCAAGAACCACTGGACCAGAAAAGTTTCAATTTATAAGCCTATAAAAAGGTAAATATCATAACTACTGAACAACGGCAGGGTCAACGTCACTCAGGTGAGCGATGTGGCCCATGGGCCCCTTGTTCATTAAACAGCATCATCGAAATGTGTAAAATTAGTTAAGCTTACAAAATTTTAATTTCCACAGTTATAAAAAAAAAACTAGTCTTTGTAGATCTATATAAATTGAATGATGATATCTTGGTAATCATTGCCAGTCTGGGAGTGGTTGCTTTTGACAACTTTTTTTTAATGATAATCTATTGATAGAAAATATAAACTTTCAGTATCAAATAGTTTTTGAAAATCTTTATTGTACCCAGTAAATGAATTCCTCCAGAAGATATATTTCTATCATGCACAAAGTTTAATTAAATAAAGATTTTGTTTTAAAAATAAAGACGTATGATGTCATATGAAGGTAGGGGTACCTCAAGTTGGTGTTGCTCCCAGGCCTTGAGGAGGGCTACAGTAGAGGTTTGATATTTCACACATATATAGAATTGTTTGTTTTAAAAATCCTTATTTTAGAGCGGTCCTCATAGTATGGAAGTCTCCTTAGGTAGTGTAGATTAATATTCCAGAGCAGCTCCTCAGTAGGGCTTTTGAGATTTACAGATTTATTTACATACAGTCAAACCTCGTTATCTCGAACTCGATGGGACCAAGTCGGAGATACCCCTTGATTTGACATATCCGATTATCGAGGGTAAAAATACTAAGAAAAAAAGGGGGTTGGGGCCTCCAAATCCGTTCGACTTAACCATGGTATTTGAGATATCGGTGTTCAAGATATCAAAGTTCAACTGTACATGATTAATAAATATTTTTTTAATGAAATTATGATACATTGGCCAAGAGTTGCCGTACTATTGATATTTGAAGATTGCTAATATATTTTAGGATCTTTGCAACAGCAATATAATTATTACAGTTTGTGAAAATGATACACATGCAGTGTACAGTTTTATAGGGGATATCTGGGTAATTCTGGACAGTAGTTATGTCAACACTGCTTACAAAGAATTTCCATGAGAAACTGAGTAATTGGTCACCTATTTTCAATTCAACTTCAAAATCCCATACATTATCCTTGCTATGACAATATTTTCAGTGATTTTATTTAAGATTTTAGTAAATTTTTTCAAAATGAAGAGTGGGGTTATTCCAGACAGAGAGCAGGTAATTCTGGACAGATCATATTACACATTTTGCACTTCAGTAGCACATGGTAAATTTGTGTTATTTTGATTTTATTTTAAAATTGTTTTTACAACTAAGAAAATCGTTTCTAAACTTCCAATAACTATGTTTTCAAATGTATTTAAATTAGCTAGTGTACAAACGATGCATTGATATACGCACATATGGATTCAAACAGACATGTCTTTTGGGAATCTTACAGTCTTAATTATTCAATTGGCCACAAGAATATCTTTTGGATCCTCCTGCAGTTTTAGTAATTTTCAATGCTTGTGATTTTGTGTTTCAATATATGACTTATGATTGATTTAGAAATGCTTTCCTCTTTTATATTACAAATTATTTTACAGAATAAATTATACTGCATCACTTTTCTACATGTATGCAAATTTTCATTTAATTGTAACATTGCACTATTATATACACATTCGGAGTTACCTGACTACAAGGAAAACGGTGGGGTAATTCTGGACAGCATAATGTACTCAGTATTTCCATTGATTTAGACATTAAGTCACTTATTCAGCTGGAAAAATTATATTTACTTAACTTTTCTAGATTCTTTTAGTCTTATGATACCACAAAACTAGGAAATATTTACGCTTGTTAATGAGTGTGGATTTTTTCCTTTTCTTTGTCTGCCTTTAAATTTTCCCCACAACATAAACATGGTAAGTACAAAGGTCCAAAGTTCAATAATTTAATTTTTAACTGTTACAAGCAATTTGATTGGCTGAAATACGATTGAGCAACATCAATTATTTTGGATAATCTAACTTGCTCTTTGTGACGTCCTAGAATGACGTCACAATGCATTTGACGTTATTGTTTCCACTTTGTTGCTACGGCAAAATTCGTCCGCCTCATTCAAAATCCTTATATTATCTCGCAAGTTACTCATCACACAAAGTTAAATACAATTTTTAAAATTAAATTATAGGAATGAAGCTAATTTTGACCTATGTTATACGATATAATCTAACTTGGTACAGTTTACGCTAAATATAATCCGCTTCGCGGATTATAAAGCGTAAACTGCACCAAGTTAGATTATATCGATAACATAGGTCAAATAAGCTTCATTCCTTAAATAGATGACATAAATCCAAATACTTGAGAATTTTAATAAGACGATGATATGAGAAAACAAAGATGACAGAAGATAAAAAAAAAACACCATCAAATTTATTAATAGATATGTCACAGACAAAGGGAAAGTAGTCGTATCTTCCACTGTCCGGAATTACGCGGATAGTACATGTAGTACAATAGCAGTACTTGGCTTATTGTTGAACCACACTATTGGTGTTTCAGTAAGATCAAGGTCAAAACAAGGTGGTTCAGGTTAGCATTGTTGTCTGTGAGTCTCTTGTGAACATCTCGGAGTGTAAAGAAGCATCAACAATGCTTATGGATACATGCATGTGGTGGATCTTGTGGGAGTGGGGAGTTGAGTGGTCACCAAGGGAGATTACCATAGTGGTTTATAAATTCTTGTTGATTTTAGCAAACATGTATTTCTTCAGGTTGTTTTAATTGTTTTGTTTTTTTCATTTAGATCTCAAGTACTACTATTTTGAATTTGTGAATACCAGAGGTTATTTTTAGTGATCTGTTTGTGATGACAAGACCAGCATCTTGTGAAATGTCAAGTGCTTATCAGGATTTTAAAAAGCTCTTGATATTTATTTCGTCAAGATTTGATAGTTGACACTGTACAGTTCTGTTCCTGAATGTGAGGTACATATTAAGAATCCAAAGTGCTTGTGATTTGTAGATATTGCATTATTTGAATACAAATTCTAGTCAAGACTTTTCCACATTTTTTCTGTGATGTTGAAATTTTTACACCTTTTAATATAAAGAGTTTGTTCTTTGCTGTTGATGGTTTTTCACTCTCTTGATGTAAAGCAATATATGTCCATGCATGCACTACATGTATATGCTGATAACTGATGATCTGCTATCACCCACATCAAGAGATATGTTGAAACGTTTGTCACCAGTTTGGTGTGTTGATTTTTATAAACCCGTTATGTATGCATTTTAGTCCTTGTATTAATTTTGTTTTCCAATTAGTGCCGTCCATGACAATTGTCTATCCTTCCATTGTATTAATTAGTATTTATGGCTATTCATGTATAACTTGATTTAGTAATTTAGCAATTAAAATGATTTAGAAATGAATGTTATCTTTCAAAAAAAAACTACTTAATCTAAAAATAACATTTTTAAAAAAAAAACCCAGCTAGTATATGTACCGTAACTGAAATTTTACTCTGAGGAAGAGTTAACTTCCTGTTATGAAGTTTGAAAATGTTACAAATTTCTCTGATCTATTTTGACAGGCATATTATATATATGCTCTATTTTATTATCAGTATGTGATTGATTGATTTTTTACAAGTAACTTTACAGTTCTATGATCAATACATATGTATGTTTTTATGGTTTGTTTGTTTTTTTATTATTTTTTTTAACAAATTGATAAAATTGACAAATCATTCAAAATTTCTCACCCTCATTCTTTTACATGTGAGTTGAATTTTTGGAGAAGAAATACTATATGAAGGATCAATCAGTTCGGATGTACACCAAAATAAGAAATCTTTGATAAAATAAACTTAATTAAAAGTAAAAAGAAACATGAACACATACCTTGCTTATGGTGGACTAAGAAATTCAAATTAATTTCCAAGGTGGATAAGGGGGCATATATTGTTACAAAAAATATTCATCTTGCATGGTTTAATTTATACATGGTTAACATTTATAATTTTGATGATATTTCATATTGAGTATAATATTATGTTTAGGGCTGTTTCTATTTATAGTCTTTAATTAATAAATTATTCTTGAACAACTTGTGTGTTACTCTTTAATTTCATCAACTAATGACTGAATCTGCTGGCTAGTTCTTCAGTTCAATGTTGTCTTTTTATGGAACAGGAAACTTCAATAGTACTAACTAAAGTTTTAAAAAATTATATTTTCCTGTACTTTCACAGAGATCATATATGGGGAAAAATAATTTAATTGGCGAAATGAGAATTGGGGGGGGGGGGGGGGGGCTTTGAAATGCAACTTCATAAGAAACTTGAACAGTTGAACATGACATGACAAATGATTGAGACAGGCTACTTAGGGGTTTCAAAAGTTGCATGTATAAAGGCAACATTTTGCAAATTCTAAATAGGATTAAACATTCTATCGATGTGTAAACTCTGGACATTTTAATCACAAACTTCAAGTGCGAAGCCTGTTATTGATAAATTCTTCAAAAAGAATGTTTACTTCTTATAATTCCAATTCGTTCATTGTATTAACATTTTATAAAATTTTAATGGTTCCGTGCTATTTGTTTTCATGCACGTATTACATCACATTTTCGGATTTATTTTTGTCCAATTGAAACAATTGTAATGAAGGACATTAGAACTATTGGTCTTTATAACGATCGCGATCTAGCTAGTTTGCCACTACAGCATGTCATTTGTCTGACGATTGAAACCGTTATTTTATACACTGATTTTGACTTGTACTCCATTTACCTGATCAAAACAATGCTATCACGGCGGGTGTGACCAGTCGACAGGTGATGCTTACTCCTCTAGGCACTCCCACCGCTGGTGTATTCAGGGGTCCGTGTTGCCCAATTCTTGTTTTGTATGTTGTTTGAGACTTACGAGATCGATTACTATTCGTTATCGTTGCCTTTTCAATTATATGGAAAATAACGGTTACCGGGTAGCAATATTAGCTCTAGATCAAAAAATTGTATTGTGTTAAATTGTAAAAGTGTGCTATTTTTAACCATATATAATTTCATTTAAGTTTTGGTTCTATTGATTATAGTTCTATGGATGCCGGTATACAGAGTTTGTTGGGTTTTTTTTTGTTTTTGTTTTTGTTTTTTTGTTTTTTGGGTTTTAGTGATAAGGAAAGAATTATTTTAATAATAAAGGTTTGTAAACTTCTCCCCTTCTGTCATTGGAATTGTAAATCACAATTTACATTAAAACTTTTTGACAAAGAAGTTTCAAAGTATTCATTCTATTTTTAGATTTGGGCTTTCCGCTTTCTGTTTTGGTTTGAATGACTTGGTACGGCTCTGTCAAACTTCGTATGTAGTGATCTGCTTTTTACATTCAAATAATCCAACTGCCACAGGCTTTACAAACTGATACAGAAAAGGGTAAGTTACGAGACCCTACACTATTATTCTGAAATGTACCGTACAGAACGGTCGTGCTTATCTAAATTTAGATCTACTAAAAATAAATCCTGTAGTATAGTAAGCGCGACCGCGCAAAGTCACTAGGCTAAGTTGAAAGTGTACAGTTGATGAGTTGTACACAGTACAGAAGATGTACTGAACTGACCAAAGCTTGCGGTACTGGTAAATTTCTGTTACTGTAATCATTATTCTATGTATCCATTTTACATTCCTTTTATCGTGCTCTAAAACGTTGGTATTGGGCCTACTTTCGTTTTCAAATATCGTGCAAACTTATAGATCGTATTTTACTGTTTACAGCGAATTACAAAAGACCGGTAGAGTTTTCAATTGCCTGCTGAATTGATCAACAGACTTTACAATTCGGTCAGCAAAGACTGAATTTAGGTCACAGAGTTTCTAGGGTACATGACAGTAAAGTGACTACCTTTTCCCCAGGAATGTGGGACTTTTCGACCCTAGGACGTTTCGACCGTTGGACTTTTCGACTTCGATTTGTTTCGACCTAAAACGTTTCTGATGGCATACTGATTGCTTATATGTCACTGCTTTGCCTATACCTTTTTACATCTTGATTTCATGGATCGATCTAGACTGGATTCAGTCTTGACAAGATATATGTCTTAATTGTGCAAAGAAATCAAATTAATGGCAAAGAGGCAACCAAAGTCAAAGTGATGCTTCACCTGAGTTTGTTATACCCCCCGCAAACGAAATTTGGGGGGCTATATAGGTTTCACCCTGTCTGTCCGTCTGTCCGAAATATGTTGTTGTCCGCAACTCCTCCTAAACGACTTGCAGGGTTTTTATGAAACTTTGTGGAGTGTTAGAATACATAATGGAGATGTGCATATTGTCAGGAATTTTATTTTGAACAATTTTTGTACAAATTTGGAGGGTTTGGACGTAGGCATTTTTCACCTAAATTCCTATGCATCAGGGCGTTGTCCGCAACTCCTCCTAAACGACTTGCAGGGTTTTTATGAAACTTTGTGGAGTGTTAGAATACATAATGGAGATGTGCATATTGTCAGGAATTTTATTTTGAACAATTTTTGTACAAATTTGGAGGGTTTGGACGTAGGCATTTTTCACCTAAATTCCTATGCATCAGGGCGTTGTCCGCAACTCCTCCTAAACGACTTGCAGGGTTTTTATGAAACTTTGTGGAGTGTTAGAATACATAATGGAGATGTGCATATTGTCAGGAATTTTATTTTGAACAATTTTTGTACAAGATATGAACGTTTGGACATAGGCATTTTTCACCAAAATTCCTATGCGTCAGTGCATTGTCCGCAACTCCTCCTAAACGACTTGCAGGGTTTTTATGAAACTTTGTGGAGTGTTAGAATATATAAGGGAAATGTGCATATTGTCAGGAATTTTATTTTGGACAATTTTTGTACAAGATATGAACGTTTGGACTTAGGCATTTTTCACCAATGTATGCATTACTGCATCGTCCACAACTCCTCCTAAAGAATTATATACTATATTACCCATTGATTAGACAACTTCTGTTAATCTGAGAAAATCTGTTGTGTTAATTATGTAGTATGCCCCGCGGGGGGTATTAGTCCCGATAGGACAGTTCTAGTTTTTACAGGCAGAGGAATATAAATTAATTAATAACCTGATTATATCCCTACTCGGGAAAAGCCAAGTCAGATGTATGGAATGTTTTGGGGTTTCTTAAAATTAAATCCAAGCTAGAAAAAACACCCATTTCATTCCTCGTTAGGCCTAATAGAGTGATAGATGTGTGTATGTTGCACATATCCATAAATTAAAAAGATCGAGATAACCGTAAAAATTATTAACTACATGTATACTAGCTATTAGTTATGTGGATTCTTAACGGGATATATGGACTCATAATATTCCGTCAAAGTTTAAATTATATTCACCTGAGCCATCATTTGATGCTATGTCTGACTTTGTGACCTTGGTGTTCGACCCAGTTTCAAAACTTGACTTTGCATATAATTGACCTTTGATTGTTGAGTGATGGGGTTCACATATTTCATATATGATTATATCAGTGTTCCATCTATTATTTCAAGGGCACGCATTGCGCATACAGGACAAAAAGGCACCTCTGGTTTGAAAAGGGCACATGGAATATCATCTGCAAAATAACTGGGTTTTGTACATATGTACAGTAATCCATGCATAAAGAAATGGCAAGCAATTTGTTTTGAGTATACCTAACCAAAACAAAATAAACAAAACCTGCATACACCCAAAATAGTACAATACTTTATCAACTGAATAAATAACATGTTATTTGATTAAAAACAGATCTTGAAATATTGTTATAGCATGATTGACAACCATATTATTTACAGTAGAGGAAATTCGAGTCGGTGATTAGCGGCGACATTTCGCTAGGTGCCAGTGCTTATTGAAAGCTCAGCAGTGTCAATCATAGCTAATTATCACCATGTCACCTCTCCATGCTGACTATACACAGATTAAAGATATCCCAATTGGATAATTGGACACAACCTTACCTCTAGGCAATTCAAGGGATCGTAAACGAGGCATTTTTAAATCTTTTTCAAAATAGTTTAAAGGGCATTCTTAAAGGCAGAGGGGCGCGGCTAAGGGCAGGCAGGGCTCAGCGCCTTCTATTTGTGGCTAGCGGGAACACTGTATATGCATGCTTTTCATTTGGTTTTTGCCCTGCTTTAAGAAAAGTTAACCTAGGCAATATCTCTTGGGCTTTTTATGACAGGGCTTTCATTTATTGTATTTATGATTCCTTTACTGTTAAGACTTTTGTTGCCACCAGGAGCACAGTGTTTCACAAATACATCTTGTTTGACTTACAGTAGCTTTTCATTGTAACATGTAATTATTCTCTGATTATCATCAATTATTACTATACAACAATTTTTGTGGTTCTAATTTCTAAAACTTCATATGGTTAAACATTTGCATTCCAGATTCATGGTGATGATATAACCTACTAGAGACAATGGACTCGGGCAATGTTATGGTTGTGCTACAGCAACTACTAGACAGTCATTTACAATCATTTAATCGGAGATTCGAGTCCTTAGAATCCCAAGTTAAAGAAATACATTACTGTGTTCAGAGTCTCCAACAAGATTCTTCAGAAACCTTGAGCATCCTTGATGAACTACAGAACACTGTTGAAACGACCAAAAAGTCCTTACGTAAGACCAACTCCTTTGTACGACGAGTTTCTCAAAACCTGAATAGGCCTAATGACTTTTCTGGACTTTCTCATCTTAAAAAAAGTCACTATGGGTCAACAGACAGCAACCAAACTCACTCAGGTGAGAGAGTGGTCCTATGGGCTGCAAG
>CAJDSM010000015.1:63620-73689 GCA_903981925.1 Ostrea lurida
TATACTCAGGTGAGAGAGAGAGAGAGTCCTCTAGATTGCCTGCAGACTCGTATGTACACGTATAAATTACAGTCAGACATGCACATTTTATATTTACTTTTAACATTTGACTAACTAAAAAAGCTATACAAACACCAGTAATTTATTTTCATACAAATTTATGGGTTTTTTCTTGAATATACTTAATACAATGATACCATTTAAAATGTTATGGTACAGAGAAATTTAATTCAAAATGCACTAATATATATACATAATCTCTCTTTTGCATGCTACTTGTTTCTAGATATTATTTAACCATAGAATATAATTTTTTTTACTTTTAAAATTTGATTCAGAGAAGAGGATGAACTTGTGACCAGTGTTAGTTCTGAGTGTTGTGTGACATTGATTTCATACATCAGTGCTATTTCCTAGTAAAACGAAGTGTTCTGGAATGCTTACTTTGTTGATAAAGTAGTTATTGAATAATCATAATAATATATGTTTATATTTGCATAAATTTCAAAGCACTAAAATTGAAGTATATACAGGACTACAAACAAATATACAAAAAATATATGCCACACACACTGAAATCAAGCACAACATGTAATGTTTTAAAAGAGATTGTTTCTATTTTATATTCTATGGTTATCCGCTAACATTTGGAGAATGAAACTATCCAAACTCGTTACTACTAACTGCTGTCTGAGTATCGCTTTGACCTGACCAAGTGCATTAGTCTTATCAGTATTTTGATCTGCTAGTTAGTTGTAAGTGACATTAATTCATATTCACTTAAGTTTAATTACTACAATACGATTCCCTGAACCTGATGTAGATATTTTTAGGTCACCTTGGTAACTTAAGTGACCTATGGCTGTTGGTTCGAGTTTACAGTCACCATGCATCAACAATTGAACATTAACAACTTATTGATAACTATCATTCCAATTCTTTCAAAATTTGGTATGAAACATAATTGAAAATTTGAAGATCTGCTGTATCCTTAGGAGTTGGATAAAACCTGCCAAAAATTAGACAGTGTTCAAAAATCTTCTCTACAACTGCACTGATAAGAAAGAACTATAAATGCATGGGCATGTAGAGAAGGAAGGCCACCAAAATTGTAAATTTTAGGATCCCCGGGGTGGAGGTTGAACTGATCCCCGGGGTGGAGGTTGAACTGACTCCTGATCCCCGGGGTGGAGGTTGAACTGATCCCTGGGGTGGAGGTTGAACTGACTCTGCATACCTGGGGTGGAGTTTGAACTGACTACTGATCCCTGGGTGGAGGTTGAACTGATTCCTGATTCCTGGGTGGAGGTTGACTGACTTCCTGATCCCTGCGGGTGGAGGTTGAAGCAGGATTCTGGCAGGGCCAAACTTATTTGGTATAATTGTAGTGTTTATTTGTAAAACATTCAAAATCGTCATCTTTAATCAGTAAGAATACTTTCAGGGGGCATTTGTGTTTTAAGAACATGTCGTGTTATGTTCCCCAAATTAAGATTGGGAACAACATTTTTGCTCTCAGACTTTCTTAATGTTTTTTCTCTGGTACTGTTTATTCCACTTTTAAGGATGAAAGTATAGCATTTGTAGATGTGCAGAACGAATGTCATTTTGTTTCATTTTCTCCCTTCCTGTTACACTTTTTCACTAATACGCAGATGACTGATAAGACCTGTGGGCCTCTTGTTAAACAGGAGAAATCTGTCAATGTTATTACAGCTTCCAGAGAATCGGATGACTCTGATCAGCCAGTGCCCAGACCGAGACCAAGAAACCCGAGGTCATCCAGACATCCTAGACCAACCTCCAAAGGAAGAAGTCCACCGTAGGTTTTGAAAATACAATAAAAGGATGAATTTTTCGTAATATTAATCTACATTGAATAATATTTTCTACATGTTTTATAAGTTTGCGTAATTATGCTAAAATTTTCTTAATTTTCCTGTAACCATTATAGGTATTCACCGTCATTAAACGTAAATCCAGCAAAACCAGGACAAAGTGGGACTTTCTTTGATAGCACTGGTAAGTTTTTTCCCCCAAGTATATTTTAGCTCTGTAAAGATCAAAGAGTGATTAGTTGTGACGCAAAGTAAATAATTGCTAGGTGTCTTGAGAGAAATGTTTATTTTATACTGTTGAGGAATTGAATTTTGTAGGGATTACTTATGAAATTTAGTGGTTTTAATGGGGGGGGGGGGGGGGCACTGTCTACAGTTAGTAAAAAGAAACTTTTGCTGAAATAATGAGTGTTTTTCATTGTTCAATTCATATAATTATGGAGCATCAAAGTAACATAAACTATAATAATTGAAGATATCTTTAATTATTTGTTTGATGTGTGCAGCAATTCAATTAAAGATATATTCAAATAATCAATGATATCTTCAATTCTGAATTATTGCCCACATTAATTGAATTGTTGATAGCATAATTATTCTGCTGAATTAATGAGCTCTATAATTGAATTGTTGCTCTCTTCAAATGAAATGAATTTGTATCAATAATTATATTGATGTGCTTTACAATTCCATTGGAGAGTGCAATAATTAAATTAATGCATGCAATAATTGAATTAGTGCTCTCTCTTTAATTAAATTAATGATATCATTAATTCAATTGATTCACACAATCATTTTCAGTGAGAGCAGGGAAATAATAATTCAACTCACCTACAACAGAATTAATGATCTTTCTAATGAAATTAACTTTTTTTTACTTCATATTTTGTGACAAGAAGGTTATGAGTCAATTTTCTTCTATCTTAGAAGAGTAGATATTGTTTTGAATTGTTGAATACAGGCTTGATATTACAATTTACAATTTCCATCAAACACCATTTGTGATTTTGGCACTTTTTGCCATTTTGGAACTGGCCTGATAACCATTCAATATGAAGTGTCGCTGATTTGTAACAGGAAGATCTGGTGTGTGTAACAGGAAGGATGGATATATTTCCATATCATTGTTTAGGACATTTTTATTTTCTGGTCACAAAATACTTCAAGGAGGAAGACTTTCTAATTTCCTAACAGGAGGAACATGACTATTGGTGACAGGGTCAGACATTATTATATTTTACTGTTGGAGGTAATAAAAAGTGCATGTGCTTGTCTGATTTTCACTCTAAAATTTGTTGTGGCATATTAAAATAGGTATTTTCATAATACCTGGTAATAATCATTTATCAAAAAATACATGTGTTGGTTGAATTTGTAATAGGATGACCAGGGTTGTGAAACAGGGATGGAGAACATAGAATTTTAACAAAAACTGTAAAGGTTTACATTATCTGAATAGAATGAAATTGTTGATATTCAAAATAATACTAGCACAATGTTAAATCACTTTATAGATATTCAGTAACACATCAACATACAGTATCAAAATGTGACAAGATGTTCAAGACAACTGTCACAGAGCACCTGGTATCAAAACATTTACACAACTTAGTTCCAAAGAATCAAATAAAGCTTCAATTGAATCAATGATATCATTAATTGTCACTTTGATCTGGGAGGTTGGTTATACAAAGGCATCATGGTCGCACAAACACATAAACAAGTTAGACTAGCTCAAAAAATAGGATAATGAAGGTGATGTCAAATTGCAGATTCAGTGCAACAAGAAAATATTAAGAGACGTTCATCCAGGGAACTGAGGCAAGGAGGAAATTTCAACAATGTACAAAATGTAACCCCAGCTGTAGAAGATAAAGTGGCTTATCAATTACCAGCCACAACCAATCGAGACACCGCTAGTCCTCAACCCTCAACTACTGTCCAAGGCGTCATTACTTCTCAACCCTCAACTACTGTCAACCAAGGCGTCCCTACTCAGTCAGCAGCATTCGGTAACCAAGGCGTCCATACCCAGCCATCACCCATCGGTAACCAAGGCGTCACTACACAGCCAGCAGCCTACAGTAACCAAGGTGTCACTACCCAGCCATCGGCCTTTGGTAACCAAGGTGTCACTACCCAGCCACCAGCCGTCGGTAACCAAGGCGTCACTACTTCTCAGCCTTCAGGTGTTATACAGAGGGGAGCTGTTGCTTCCATACCACCTCAAATGGAAAATCCAGAGAGCTTCCTAAAGTATATCAATGTAGAAATTAGAGATCTTAAATTGAAAACTGCTCTTGGAAATATGTTCAAAGGTATTAGTATATTTAATATATAGTATATCAACAAAATCGATTTTATGTATTGTCATAAAAGAAGGTATGTGTACTAAGATGCTTATCACATTTTTTTGTTTGTTTATGATTATGGTTTGATTATACAGAACATTTTCTCACACCAAGTGTCCCACTTACTTCCCATTAGATTTGCCTTCCCGCCCCCAGTTCCCTATAGGGCTGTACACAGTCCTCTTGTTAGACATATCTACCAGCGTCAACAAAGACATCTTTAAACAAGTTAAAACCTTTGTGGAACAAATGGTGGATGGTATGTCAACATTTTATTTGTATAATATCATGTAACTTCATCTTACTGAGTTGTTTTGTTGATTTTTTTTTTTTTTTTTGATCATTCACTTTCAGGTTTTAAGAATTCTGAATATTTTAATCTCTATCTGTTCTGCCAATTTGAAGCATTAATTTAGTAAATATATTCAACAGAAAGGTAGTTCACTTTTTGATCACACCTGTAGTCCTTTAACATGTTATGTAGATGTGGAGAATTCAGCAGCTGATTACCACCTGGAGGAGATGATTGCCATTCTAACTTTTGGAGGAAGCTGTGAGCTGGTCCAGCACTTCACCAATGACTACATGCCTGTCAAAGACGCACTAGGTAAAGAACTCCATAGAGCAGCTTACATATCAATACATTATAATCATTGAAATGGTTTGGATCATTCTTCCCAAGTAATTTTTCTTTGCTTTCCTAATTCAATTATCAAAATTTATCTTTGTTCATCATGCAAATTGAAATCCATGCAAGTATAAACTTGAAAGGTAAAAGGTAATGAATCAACTTAAAAAATGAATTTTATGTTTAAACGAATTACAGGTATAAGCAACATTAATGTCTCTTTCCACATTATTTAGAAAAGGTTCATCTTGGTGGAAAATCTCCCATGCTGTTTGGACTGGCCATGGCTATGGCATATTGCATGAAGTTTGGTATGTTATAATATAACTTTCAATTGAATTTAAAGAGCTACACTGAAGTTTCATACGGAGTTTCCAAAATTCACATTTATATGCTTAAGATTTTCCTTTTTGACTGAAATTTGTTTTGCATCTGTTGTTGCCATTGCACTAGTTAACTTTTGACATCATCATTTTCTCCAGAACCACTGGGCCAATTTCATTGAAACTTGTTACAAACCATTCTGTGGTTAAAGGAATTCATGTTATTTAAAGAAGGTCAAAGGGAAGGTAATCAAAAAAAGGAAAAATAGGTTTGGAGTATATCATTTTTAAAAACGTTCAAGAACTGGCACTGGGCCAGAAAAGTTAAAATTTACATGAAAGTATATATCCTGACAGAGTGTAGATTCAAGTTTGTTTAAATGTTGGCCCCTGAGGTAGGGTGGGGCCACAGTAGGAGATCAAATGTGTACATATATAAGAATTATTGTAGGGAAATACTAGGAATACATCTTTAGAATTTTTCAATCTCAACAACAACAGAGCCATAATTAGTCATACAAGCATCCCAAGGTAGTGCAGATCCAAGTTTATTCAGGGATAGGGTGGGTCACGACAAGGAATCGATGTTTTATATGAGAATATATAGAGAAAAATCTTCTCAAGAACAGAAGAGTCCTTATTAGTTATATTGATATGCAAGTATCATCAAGGTAGTGTAAATAATGAATTAAACTTTGCTAAATTTGGGGGCCCCAGAAATGGTGTTGGCCAAGCATAATAGTAGATAAAATTTTGATATGGGAACATACAAGAAATAAAAAAGACTGAGAATCACCTGTCATTATGTGTGCAAGCTCGTTTGTTCATCCTATAAAAATAATTGTCTAAAAGCAACATCTGTGTTAAATTACAATAATATATCAAGCAGCTACCTATACAATGTTTTCCGGTATTTAGTTCTCTCTTGTTAACTTACTGATATATGTAGCAATTCTATTTTTTAGGAAAGAAAGTGAAAGTAAATGGACACATCATTAATCCTCGAATAATCGTATTCACTGATGGCTACGCAACTGACAGTCAGGATAAAGAGTCTTGTTTGGGAGCAGACTACGAATCAAATGCTATCCGGGTATATTCTTATTATTGTTCTGTTCATTCAGTTTGTTAAATTGAAGCCATAAAAACTTAATTGTTTGGTTCTCAGGTCTGCCCACATCTATTTAAATGCATGATGCTGGGTGGCTAGTTTATTGCCATTTAGAAAACAAAATCCAATTCAGCGTGGTGCTATTCCAGGGAAAAAAAACTATTTTGGATTGTAGTTTTAGAATGTTTAATGCTTTCACCGAGAAGCGTTGAATGGAAGAATGATATGTTAAGCATTTGTGTTCAAGATGGCAGCAAGCATTTCTCAGGTGTATGTACTGTACAGTGTACAAATACAGACAGGTTGTACAATTTCCTTCCATGTAATATCGTCAGGTTTTGGATGCATGTATACCATATATCAGAAATCTACATGGCAATAACAAAGCAACTTTTGAATTGGTTAATACTGACAATGGAAATGAGTTACAAAAACTAAAGCCAGATATCATCACTGAAGTTTGTAGGATATTCCAGTTTGGGGGGTTTCTGTTTCTATAGTGCTTCTGACAAGAACTTGTTTAAAATGACGCACAGATTTTGGTGAGCCATTATTTCACGTACACATGCATTTTTATTCTATTGAGCATTAAATTCATGTTTTTTAAAAACCTCCCTCATCATTCTTATTCACAGTATAAAAAGGGGGATGCCTCTCTCCCTCGTCAAATATTGGAAGAACTGTTCAAAGTTTATTGCAGGAGTTATGGCCCCTGGATTTATATCTTTTGTTTAAGGCAGTATCATCTTGTCTTTTTGCAAACTCTCTTTAAGGTAGCCACTACACTAAGCTTGTTACTCTTTATAACACAACGTCACAAAGATGGCGATTTTATATAGTTGTGTGAAATAACTTGTTTTCATCAATTTGATCTGTATAACTTCATAGCGTCAGTAGGGTAAAGCAAGTTGGATTGGTAATCCGCAGGTCCCGAGTTCGAATCCGCCAGGAACTTTTGTTCATAAATTACTGCGAGAAATTTTTGAAAATAATGTTTTGTTATAAATACAATTTCATATTTCCCACCATTTTCACGTGTATTAAATATTATATATCATCATATCTTTCATAATTAAATCATATAGTTGCTGTTTTTGAGGAAACTTTTCCCAGATGTAGTGGGCCACCTTAACATAGTTTATGGAGGATTTCATTTGAAACTTGGCTTAACAAAATTGGAAGATCCACAATGAAAGGTGAGCACTATTTACCCTCAAAGGTCACAGATAAACTTTGCTACCGGTGGGGGCATTCGGGATGTACCAATTAACACGTCTAGTTATTGCCTTAATTGACTTTGATTAATTAAAATACCAGGAGATCATAATTGAGGTAATTTTACAGAAAATCACGGGTATGGTGTAAGTACAGTTTCATACTTGGATATAAAGTCAATTCTATGTTACATGCTGTATACTTACTGTCTTACGAATTAAAAATGTGCAACACACCTATCAAAATATAGCTTCAGACCTGTAACTCTCACCAAAAAATTGGGATAAACCAGAGACTAGTCTATCTTAATTTTTTTTTTTCAAAGATACAGTTCTGTTCTATTGCTGGTTTGAAAACTGTAGGATATGTGTAATAATGTTGTAGTACGTGCTGTGCATTGTAAAGAGCGAGGTACAGTTTTGGCCAAAATTTGCTCAGTCGAGAAAATTCACCAAAATGCTAAATCTGGTATTTGAGAATGTGTCATTTATGAATATGACTATTGCCAGTTTTTGTTTTCAGTAGCAGCTGTGCTATATTCAACAGAAAACTATAAATCAAATTATTATCAAATTAAGTACATTATCAGTTTTAATATAAAAACAACAACCCCCCCCCCCCCTCCCCGCCCCCCCCCCCCCCAATAGCTGGGCAGAAATTTGTCCAAAACTGTACCAAGTCCTTTTGCCTCATGTACCAAAAAATTGTAATCTTAGTGTAAAATCACTTAGGAGAAACCTGTAGCTATTGTACTTCAACACACAATGTACATATATATATGTGTAATGCATAGTGTTTTAATCCTGCTAAACTATCCAGACGGGTGAAGAAATTTAATAGGACAAAGAGTATACATAGTATTTCTGATTTGATTTTTGCAACTATCACATACCTCCATTTGAAAATTAGTGATGTTCAAAGTGTTATTCCTTCTGAAAGTAGTACTATTGGTTATAGAAGTAAGACTGAGGAATTCGAGATTGCTACAGGACGACAGTAAATTAGCTGATCATGAAGCTTGCTCATTGTCCAAAGAGGGTTTCTTTTGACATATGGGGTAGAATGTTTGTGTTGCATGCAAAGTAAAATTGCAGCACTTTGGGACTATCATGTCCATTATTTGTGTGCCTGTCCTTCTACTGTAACTGTAAGACTTATCTCATAGATAGCACAAAAAATCCTTGTGTAAAGGTCAACTGATATATGAATGATGCCCAATACACTCTTATATACTTACAAATGTTACCTTGTTTTTATGCCCCCGTGATTGAAGATCGTAGGTCATTTTGTTTTGTCCTAGTCGTCACTTGCATGGTCGGCGATGTAACTGGGGATTTACTAGTTTACTATAACTATATCTTGGGAAGAACTTGTGCTCGTTTTCTGAACACTTAGCGAGTTACCATATTGAAGATAAATAATATAAACAAGACTTTAAATACAGTATTGACATAGTTTAGTTCCAAATTTGCGAGTGACGTATACATCATGAGAGCGAGCAGCTATTTGAAATCAGACTAATTTCTTGTTTGCCATAACATTGGTACTCACATGTAGTTTTTACAAAGCAGACCTTTCCATGGGTAAGCTACTAAATAATTATGTTGATCCTCTCGACCCTTGTCCTTTGTATAAGAAGACTTAATCGACATAATTCGTTGAGTCCATTTATTACAATATAAGAAGAACTAAAGCAATCCGTGCTAACAATTAACCCCCAGCTTAATTGACTCAAGAAACGTTATCTTTTTTCGCAAAGGTTTAAATGTTTCGGGTAATGAGTAAGAGCTAAGCGGCGGTAAAATTCCATGGGCCGGAGTACTATAGGTACTATTTATTTATTAAATACTCAACACAGTGTGTTATATTTTATTATAGGAATTAGGGAACTTGACAAGGCCCAAGTAAATTTTATGCATGCTGGTTATATCACCCCAGGTAAGCTACTGTGATAAATCATTATATCGTGAAAGGCAATAGAGTTGTTTCTATACTTGACCTTGAATTGTGACCTACATTTTAAAAACTTTAACATTGTCCATCACTTTTGAATGATAAGTGATAGACCTTTCATATTTCACATGCATAATCCTTATGACAAGCCCCGTCCACTGGCATGTGGAATATGGGGGCATTCGTGTTTCACAAACACATCTTGTTCCATTTTTCCTTGTCAAGTGGCGTGTGCCAGCTAGTTCACAAACCAAGAAAAATTACATGTACTTAACAGCCAAACATTATTATGATGAAATATTTAGGAAGCCTTTTCACTAGGAAATGAAATCACCTAACATTTCCTACTTTGATTATTTAAATCGGTTGCGGACTGGAATGAACCTGGGATACTTAGACATGAGATACCTTAGATGTATACAGAACAAATCTTCCAGAAATGTGAATATTGATACACAAAACCTTATGAAACCTAATGAAAGTATATATTGAGTATATAAATAATTATTTTTGGATTTTGTAGGTGCAGTCTGATTTGTTTAGATTTCTTCCTCATCTGGAACAAGCCCCAGTTACTGTGAGCTGTGTGGGAGTTGGTGAATGCAACCAGGTCAGTATTTTTATTATCCCCTCGCAACAAGTTGTGGAGG
>CAJDSM010000016.1:3322-15870 GCA_903981925.1 Ostrea lurida
AGCCATCACTCAGTTAATCTGCCGTCACCCAGTCAATCCGCCGTAACGTTGTCATTCATTATATCTGCCGTCACCCAGTCAATTCGGCGGCATAAATATTGACGATATATCTGATCAATTGGCGCAGATTTAGGATAATCAAAATGTAGTCTTTTCCAACTCTTTCAAAACTTGGATCGACATCTAAATAATTTCAACTGGATAGAGTGAATGGATGTGTGTGGACCAGTGAAACAAGTATACAACCAGTACCTACACAGTTGTAGCAAACTGTGCAGTTTTGCTCAAAAAGGGGAACTTAAAGGAAGATAGCTCCCCAACCTCTGACATAACTACACAGGAGCTATATTTTAGGATTAAACATTCATTTTGAAGAATTTATCGATGTGTAAAGTCTGGACATTTTACTCACAAACTGAATAAAAGTGCGAAGCACTTTTATGTTAAGTTTGTGAGTAAAATGTCCAGAGTTTACACATCGATGAATTCTTCAAAAAGAATGTTTAATTCTTATAGTTCCAATTTGTTTCCTGTATGAATAATTTTTAAAATTTGAATAGTTCCGTGCGTTACGTTGTTTGTTTTCATGCGCTCATTGTGACGTCACGTTTTCGGATTTATTGATGTGTAAATTCTCGCTTCAATTTAATTTTATCCAATCAAAACCATCGTAATAAATGATATTGGAATTATAGCCGTGTAGACAAACTTCCGCCAGAGGTCGTTCCGCACGCAAAACTAACCTCTTCCATATAGGCATTGTGGGATTGGAAATTTCCGCGAACTACGCGAGGAATACAACGCCAGCCGACGTCAACTGTGCATTGTGACGTCACGTTTAGCGTCGATGTTTCTTTCAAACCAAACAATGCATCCCGTTTGTAAATATTGAAATGTTCTGTTCAAGTTTTCCTTCTTTTTTCTATATACTTGTAATACGCACGTTGCAAAATTAATCCATTTTTAAAAATCTATGTTTTTTATTAAATGAAATCTCTGATGATAAATGTGCACTTATTGCGCTATGTAATTAGCCCGCGCCGTAATCGCGGATGTGGAATATCCCAAAATGGTAGAAGTTGTGCGTCAAACGGTAGGGGTCTGTGTGCTAAGACACAGGGCATTATGGGTAGGATGCCGTGTAGATACTAGTAATGGTTCGATAAATGGTTCAATACTTACTCTATAGGTCAAAATATATTACATATTCAGTTGATGTTTGTCGATTCCAATTTTGAACGGCTTTGGAAAGGCCTACGTTTTGTAGCGGAAGGATTCTTTACTTTAAAAAAATTAATTTGCAAGATTTTACGGGATTTTTTTTTATCCAACATATCGTCAATAACTATACCCCTATAGGCATGGGTTTAAATTTTTTAATATATAATACAAGTAGCAGAGACTTTAAACCAATTCAAATGTTGTAAATCTACTGTTTTTGTAAACGTCTATATTGATATACCCGAAATTTTGAATGAAAATCTGCATTTTGGACCATAATTCAAAATTTTTATCCATAGCCCCCACTTTATTTAGCCCAATATTAAATTTTAAAGGGGCATGGACACGTTCTGAGCTAAAAAATGTTCAATTTTTTTTTAATTTCCATTTTTAATGTTAAAAAACAATACACACTGAGGGTATTTCTAATGGTCAGCAAAAATTTGAACGTCATTTGTGTGAGTTACAAGTAGATACAGCACTTACAATTCATCACTATGTAACAAGGCTCGAACCTTGTTTTTGTTTACCTACATTGAATATGCTAGTATACGTTCCGTTTAAAGCAGATTTTTTTTTCATATTACAAGGTTCATTCTGATCACCAATTAAACAGTTCCTAGTGATTCTCACATCTCATTTTGATTTTAGACATGGTATTTTCTGTGAAACAATTTTTATGTAAAACAAAAACAAAGGCTCGAGCCTTTGTTTACATAGTGATGAATTGTAAGTGCTGTATTCTCGCTTGTAACTCAAACAAAATGACGTTAACAAATTTTTCTGACCATTAAGAAATACCCTAAGTGAGCATTGCAAACATTAAAAATGGAAATCTAAACATTTTTAGCCCAGAACGTTGTCCATGCCCCTTTAAGCGCAAGACTTTCTGATTTATGAGCAATTCAAAACAAGATGTTTTTAAGAAACACTAATGCCCCCGGACAGCACTATACCAATTGGAAGGGGCTTGTCATAAGGAACTGAAACACTTTGAAAGGTTAGAACATGACAGGATTCAACATTGCTTTGATACACAATTTGATTTTAGAAACAACCAGTTAATATAAAAGAAATGCTAAATGCCTTTAGGTGACCGATTTATGGATATACGAGGATAATATATTAAGTCCAAAAAGATCCCTTTTGTATATCTATATATTGTTAGAAGACATAAGTGTGTACTTGTTTTTATATATTGTTCCATTTGTGTTGTTTTCGTTGTGTTGACAAATCGAATTTTGTGTAAATTTTTAATAGTCCAAAAAAGTCATGTTAATCACACTGTAGCACAATAACAAGCAGGACCACCCCCTTTCCTATTTATCCTTCCATGTAGAAATCAAAAGTACACCCACCCCCCCAAAAAAAAATTGACAATACTCCAAAACTCAGGTGCAAACCTCTTTAAGTGGTATTGTACAAATTATCTTAATTTGAATTTGTCGCAAATTGAATATTACTAGCATATTCACTAAGGGGAACTCATTCATGTTATACCTATGCATGCTTCACTGATCTATCATGTGCTAAGTCTTTAACTTTGTAAGATGCCCTTGGTTAGCATTGCTACATGTTTATTTTGATTGGTCGTTTTAACGGGACTTCTTTCAGTGTAATGTTCTTTAATTTGATTGGTCGTTTTAATGGACTTCTTTAGTGTAATGTTCTTTGATTTGTCGTTTTGATGAGACTGTTTTCAGTATACAATGTCCATCATTTTAATAGGTCGTGACTAAATTTATTGTCCCCAAGGAAACACAGAAATTGTAATACGACTTTTTTTTTTAATATTCACAATGTCAAAAAATATATATATGTACTATATGTAAAAAAAAAAAAAAGAAAAATATGTGGTTTTCCAAAGTTATAAATGCTAATAATTACTCCCATAGCGCCAATATCCTTGCATCAGAGGACCTTACTGGAAATACGAGCTACCTTTGGATACATGTACGGTAATACAGTTTTCCATACATATCGGGGAGTTTTGTATTTGCTTTTCGCAAGTTCAGGTCGTTTAGGATTTTAGAATAGGATGGCAAGAAAACAAACAAAACCTGTATCCTGCTGATATCCCGAATCACGTGATGATACCGATTATATACTATACTAGGCTACTAGCTATGCATTCATATCTGCGACAACGATGGTTTAACATCATAATATATACTTTTTTCTGTCGGAATTCCCTTTCGTAATTGATCAAGTAGTTCTAGATACATACGCGCGGTGTTTACATCAGTAACACAGTCATGAGGAAATACCTATCAATACAATTTGTAAAGGTATCAAAAACAAACACATTGCAAACGTGAATATATCACTGCACCTCAAATCCTTGTTATATTGAGACATGTGTCAGAATGTAACATCTTGATATGAATATCTGGCATAATGAACCAGGTAAGACGAAATACGCATATTGACGGAAGGGCACATAATCATTTTTTGAATTCCGTATACAATATGTAGAATCTTCGCATTTCGTCCGCAGACATGTGTCGGAACATGATAACTAGAAACCCGGGCTCTATATTTTCTTGTGCAAAGCGTTTTCTGCATGAGGGACAGATAGCTGTGGAAGGAAGATGTACATCAGCGGTTAGCAGCACTCGTGCTCTGTTTAATTAGGCGAAGATGTTTAACAGCTTCCAAGGAACGGCCTTGACAGTCGTGTTCCTTGCATTGCAGAAAACACAGCGGGTTGAGGTAGGGATCCCGAGCGCCGCTTTATTGCTTGTTGATGGAACATCTGATTGTACAGAAGTAAATCGTACAGTCTGTCGATATATTGGTTTGGAGTTAGAAAAGAAAACGTCTGGGCATCGATAATGACTTTGTAATCAACTCGCGGTGCATGGGAAGAGCACGTGTTTTGAAATTAAAGGTGTTACGCTTCACTTTACTCTTACTGGTTACTTTTCAAATGAAGAAAACGATTGATTATTGATTGATTATTTACTGTTTTACGTCCCACTCGAGAATATTTCACTCATATGGAGACGTCACCATTGCCGGTAAAGGGCTGCAAAATTTAGGTCTATGCTTGGCACTCAGGGCCTTTGAGCAGGGAGGGATCTTTTTCGTGCCACACCTGCTGTGACACGGGGCCTCGGTTTTTCCGGTCTCATTCGAATGACCGCCCCATTCAGTCGCCTTTTACGACACGCAAGGGGATGCTGGGGACCTATTCTAACCCGGACCCCCACGGATAATAGATAGATAATTATATATTTTATCACATTATTCTAATTGGTGCAATGTTCTTCCAATATAGTGAGCGGCTCAAATATCAACATTTGACCGAGAACCAAGTGCTATATTGCGATTACTCCCAGCTTCGTTCGTGCAAAACCGTTTACAGATTTCAACATTACTAAAGAAGTCTTGTATAAGAGTCACACTTATCGTATCTTGAACGTCCAGTCGCTCTGGAGATCTTCACGAGCTGCAATTCAATATTGGTGTCCTTTTAATTCAAAATGCCTCAGACGACGCAAGTTCCTCAAAAAAAAAAAAAAAAAAACCCACAATATTCTAAAACAAACGAAAACAAGCAAAATCTGCAGAAAACAGCAACAATATATAGCTATTGACTGAGCGCAAGGGCAGCAAGTGTTTTATTGAACTTTATCATAAGGAGCAAACTAAGTCTATAGATCCAGGTTCCAACGAAATACATGTTGCCCGAAAGCCAGTCAATGTACCCTTGTGAATTTTCAATAATCAGCATACCTTCTTGTATTAGATGCAAGTTTGTTAACGGACGTGCTGGAATTAAGGTTTGTCTCGGAACATCACAGAAATTAACAAACTGGGTTTGGGTGAACATTTTCATTAATTGACTTGACAGAAAATGCAGAGTGATGTTTCGATTGTGAACAAACTTATGAGGTAACCTGAGTACCAGCGAATATTAATGATGACGTCAAACATTGAGTTTTCAGTGGACCAATTGGATTTGCTGGATTTTCTATGTTACAAAGGGAGTTATTTGTTAAGCATAAATTGCACACTATCATTCAAGGATTAAATTATGTTTGTGGTGTGACCGGTCAACAGGGAATGCTTACTCCGCCTAGGCACCTGATCCCACCTCTGGCATGTCCAGGGGTCCTTGTTTACCCAGCTCTTGTTTTGTATTCTGTTTGGACTTACGAGATTGATCACTGTTCGTTATCTTCGCCTTTTCTTATAATACAAACAACTTAGAAATTTGTATTTGCTATCGACGTTTTAACTTGCATGTCACGTGGGGTCCGTGCTTTTATTCCTGACAAAACATTGTTATATGTGAAGATATCAATTTCAAAACATCTGCTTTTGCCGGAAGTCTTATTGTCTGATAGGCGTCAAGTCGGAGAAACCGCAAGTTTTATTGGGTATAGGTGTACAGCCAAAGATTCTCCGACAATTCCTAATTTGAAGAAATCAAAGTATCTTTAACAACCAAATTGCTGAATCTTATCAAATATTTCATAAATTGCACAAAACTAGGTCGTCAATATGTAGCATAAAATTGACATAATTGTGGGTCTACTGCAATACTTTATAAAGAGAGTGAGGGAAACCAGTTGCGTATATATATCTGATCAAATTACCTTCCCATGCAAACAGGATATATTTTATTCACACTTCTAATCAGACCTGTCGAATTTTTATCTATCTATTTCCCAGACCTATTTTATAACATAGGAGTAATTTCATAACCTAGGTTGAAAGGAAAATGGCAGCTACCGAGGATGGGGCCTTGACTAATGAGCCTATTACATCACGCAGGGTTTATATACATAGAAAATATAGAAGGTATACTTGATTTAGTGAACAATACTTTAATACATTGAGCGATTGAATGCAATACATTTTAGCTCGCCAGGACGGCTGAACAATATCTTTTGAACCAAGCGGATAGGATTTTGATATTTGACGTATAAATATGTATACCCCACGAAGAGAACTAAGACTTTTGATCTTAGACTTTGACCTACTTTCAAAAATCAATGCTTTGATATAATCATGAGACCTTTCTTCTCGTAGTAACACTTTGAATTGTTGACACAGCCTACTTTTCAAACACTTTAATCTGGGCTATATCTTTTGAACCAAGGTTAGCAGTTTTGATACGTCACATATAGATGTCTCGTGATTGACCTAATCTTCACCTTGGAAATCGGACTATCTTTGAAAACTTTTTCCTAGGCCATCTACATCTTTTGAGCCAATGGGAATAAGGAAGCAGATGCCTCGGCATCATACTTTTTATCTATGACCAAGACATTTGACCTTCTAACCTTTATTATGGACCTTTGACATACCTTTTCAAAACTTTAATCTGGGCTGTCTTTTGAACCAAGGAGGACAGGGATTGATATTTCACATAAATATGCCTCATGAAGAGACCTTTCTTTTGGTACAGGTACCAAGAATTTTTGACCTTGTTATCTTGACCTTTGACCTATTCTTCTAAAACTTTTACCTGGGCGATATCTTGAGAACCAATGGGGATAAGGATTGATATTTCACAAATACATAACCCATAAAGAGATCTTTTAACCAACTTTACAATAACTTACCTGGGCAATTTTTTTTTTTTTAAAGCAATTAAGCATCCTTGATTCGATATCAAGACATGGACCTAATACCTTGAACTTTAACCTACATTTCAAAAACCTTAACCTTGGCTATATCGTTTGAATCAAGAGCGATAGGGTTTTGATATTTCAAATATTACAAGATATTTCTTTTGGTATCCGATCTATTGATCTTGGACTTTGAGCTACTTTTCAAAAACTTCAAAGGGACATGGACACGTTCTGAGCTAAAAACAAAAAAAATCAAATCTTATTTTTCCATTTACAAGGTATATAATGCTTAATTAACGTATTTCTAATGGTTAAAATTTGAATGATAGTTGTTGAGTTACAAGAGGAATTCAGCATTCACAATTCTTTTTTATGTAAACAAGGTTCGTGTCGTGTTTTTGTTTATATTTATAGAACTTAATTGTTCCATAGAAAATATCATGTTTAAAACAGAATTCGATTCAAGAAATACTAGAAACTGTCTGATTGTGTTCAGAATGAACTTATAATTTGAAAAATCTGCTTTAAATGAAAAATATACTAGCATATTTAACATACACGTATGTAAACAAAAACATGGCACGAGCCTTGTTTACATAACAAAGAATGTGAGTGCTGTATCTCACTTCTAACTCAAGAAATGACATTCAAATTTTTGCGACCATTAGAAATACCTTACGGGAGCACTGTAAACATTAACAAGAGGCCCATGGCCACATCGCTCACCTGAGCACAGCTGCGTTCACTAAGAAGAGCAGTAGTTTGGATTTAGAATGTACCACTTTGGACTAAATCTAACCTATATACGGGTGGAGGCATTATCTGAACGACTTAAATCTATTCCATATCAGGAGCTTTCAGGTAAACATTCACTCTTCTGGTTCAATGAAAACGATTTTTAAAGAATTTCTCTATATATCTGCATGTAAAACTTTGATCCCCTATTGGGGCCCCCATCGTACCCCCGGGTCATGATTTTGAACAAACTTGAATCTCCTCTATATCAGGAAGCTCCATATAAATTTCAGCTTTCCTGGCCCATTGGTTCTTGAGAAGAAGAATTTTAAAGATTTTCTCTATAATCATGTCAAACTTTGATCCCTATAGGGGCCCCATCGTACCCCGGGGTCATGCTTTGAACAAACTTAAATCTCCACTATATCAGGCAGCTTCCATATAAATTTCAGCTTTTCTGGCCCATTGGTTCTTGAGAAGAAGATTTTTAAGATGCACCACCCTATTTTTGCATTTCGTTATTATCTCCCCTTTGATGAGGCCTGGTCCTTCATTTGAACAAACTTGAAGCCCCTTTACCCAAGGATGATGTTGTACAAGTTTGGTTGAATTTGGCCCTGCGGTTCTTGAGAAGAAGTTGAAAATGTTGAAGTTACGACGACAACGACGACAGACAACGGACAAATTTTGATCAGAAAAAGCTCACTTGAGCCTAGGTGAGCTAAAAATGGGGGGGGGGGGGGGGAATCATGTTTAATATTTCACATTTATTATACATGTAATATCAGAGTTTTATACCTAGTGACCTTGTACTTTGACTTACTTTTCTAAAACTTTACCTTTTGAACTAAAGGCGTGCTTCCCGTCAAACTACGTTATCTTCTGACAACTCTTGTAATTTTTGCATACATGTACACATCATATTTTTTTTTTACCTATTCCACGCTGCCATAACGGACCAATAACGTATTAAAATTAAGAGATAAAATCTGTTATTATATAGAATAGCGACTCTTTGACACGGATGACATTTCGTCAGTTTTCCTAGCGGGTCGGAAAATATGTTGTAGTGCATCCACGATGAAAAGGCGAAGATAAACAGTTATCAACCTCAAAGCCCCAAACGGAATACAATTTGGTAAACACGGACTCCTGGACAGACCAGAGGTGGGATCAGGTGCATAGGAGGAGTAAACATCCTCTGTCGACTGGTCACACCCGCCGTGAGCCCATTGTCTTGATCAGGTAAACGTTGCAATCCGTAGTCGAATCAGTGTATGAAAAACGACGTGACAATTGCTAAGAAACACACCAGACAGCATTTGACTCAGTGGTAGATCATACTGGAAAATTAGATCGTTAGAACGACAATAGAATTTGCAAAATGCTGCATTTCAACGTGACTGTTGAAACCCCTGCAACAACTTGTTTGTAAGTCGTCTGTCTCAATTAAAAAACTGACCATATGCAGAACAAACTCTCGCGTATCGAATAAGTTGAGAGACATACCCACCATATGCAGGTGATGATGGAATAAGGGAAGTTGACGATGGAGAAGTTGAAATCGTTTTGTTTATCATAAAGTTGAGTTGTTAGTTTGCTGTTTAATAAAATATCCAAGTACGAAACAGATATGGAAGACTCTGTGGTGTCTTATTTTTAGTTTGCTGGAATCGACATATGAATAAAAATTATCATTATTGATACATAAAACGTCGTCAATATATGATTCGGAATTTTTACGCTCGCTTTGTACCGACTAAGTGTTACACATAAAACACTGGAATGCATGAAAATAAACCCCGGAATGTGTCTTCAACTTGAAGATATAAATCATATACGGTACCAATTTTTATGCACCAGATGCGCATTTCGACAAATTATGTCTCTTCAGTGATGCTCAAACCGAAATGTTGGACATCCGAAACATGAAAGTAAAACTTTATAAAAGTGATCAATGTAGTGCCAAAAGATTGGGGCCTAAAACTTCGATATGTCCATAAGACAAAAATTTAACTAACAGGTTTATATGATCGCGAGAATCTGGACAACATGCAGTGAAGTACTATATTCAAGGACTAACGAGAAGGACCTGTTATCCGATGACGATGAAAGAGCCGATGTCCAAGCACTCACAAAGAACCATTCTCTTGGAGAAGTGGACAGTGATGAAGGCTATATGCCTGTCCATTCTCTTAAGAGAAGGATTGAAACACATGCAAAGCCGTCTTTCTTTCTTTTCTTTTTTTTAAGCAAACGGATTAACCGTGCCAGACACATTATTATTTTTACATACATTAAAATAATGTAAGAGACCTTGGTTTCATTGAAAGGCCCGCAACTCTCACTTAAGTTGAGCTAACGTTATCACCGAGATTTTAGATGGTAAAAATTTTCATCAATGCGCTTCGCTCATTGATGCAGTTTTACTGTCCAAAATTCGGCGATACCTGCATCACCCGAAACATTTCTAATGTGAACTACATGTATGAGCGAATGAATACACAACTACTCACGTATTGCGACATGTCTGCTATTTTCCAGACTACCACCACACGTCTTCAGTGACAGAAAAACAATAAAATTTGTTTAACAACTTTTATTTTCTCTTTTGAATAGAATTCTTTTTACTTTGATTATATCTAAGATAAAGAAATTATGTAACTTTAATGAGTAAAGGTCTGGTTTTGCAATTTTATCAGTCAGTTACCTCCCATGGCAATTTCTCGCATTAACACCACAGGGAAAAAAAAAAACAACCCAGTGATATTAACGCCATCAAACCAAAGCACCAGACACTTACTCCCTAATCATCCTTACAATATACAGCAGAACAAAACTGTGCAACAATTCAAGTAAATCAAAAGAACACTGAGAATATGATTACTCTATTTATAGTAACATGGTAATGTTCCAAAATATGTGTCTAAGTGATCATATTCCTTTTAATCAGTTGATTGGAAACCTTTCTGAATAGAACTTAAAAACCAAGCAATCACTAGGTGATCATTTATATCATTCTTTATTTCTATCTGACTGACTAGAGTTTAAAGACATTATCTCTTGACCATACAATGTATCAAGTTATATCATTTTCAAAAATACCGTCATCACTGCATATTAAATGCAGAACAAATCTTAGTCAAATTACAATCTTTTGAACAAACCACATCTTATCTATAAATTCAAATGTCTGGTGGTTTTGAAGATCAGTAAATATATTCTTACAACATATAATAAGGTAGCACTTATACCTATTACCAAGTATTCTTTAAACAAATAAACTGCAGTTTTACATGAAAAATAATGCTGCAACAAAATACATGGGGAAAAGCATTGCTGTTCAGTACATTAAGTGACTGGAATGCAACAAATACATGGTCTACAGTTTTAAGGACATTCTAAAGTTTGATATGCAGAGATTTGATATTTTATAGATAATTTAAGATATTTGGAGACTTAATATTTTGTGAAAAAAAAAGAACACTAAATATGGAGATTAAAAAAAAAAAAAAAATGGAATGGAACAAAAATTCTCAATTAAGTTATCTTTAAACGGTTAGAAATTTCACAAAATTCAAATTAAGTTATTTTAACGGTTAGAAATTTTCATAAAATTCAAATTAAGTTATCTTTAATGGTTAGAAATTTTCTGTTCAAGTTTCTCGTTTTCAAAACTAGACATAAAAATATGATCCATAACAAGAGATTAATGAGGAAAATTCTCCTGCTGGGTAACCTTGCTTATACACCGATAAAGATCTGAGAAAACTTAAACAACTTTTAAACACATGGAGATGTTTGAATATTAAATGCATTTATAAATGATTATATAAGGTTCTTGTTTTAAAGAAAGATCTTTAAAGTTACACAATGCTTCAACTTATGTGCTAGAAAATGATTTATCCTTGATAATGATTTCCAAACCATCTTTTTCAAAGTTATTGAAAAATCCTAATTTTCTCTGTTGAACTGTATGTTAAAATGGAATTTAATGATATGAAAATCCATCAAATACAATACAAAGAATCAAGATATTAGACTCTGGAGAGTTGAGCAAATGGAAGCTGATAGCTTCACAAGTCTGTAATGTGTATAATATTGGCCTTTGGCATAAATATGTTATTATCTTCAATACACACTGTACAAAACTGGCTTTCAAATGATCACTCTTTGGAATTCATTAATCGTAAAAAACCTTGGACAGTTGGTACCTTATCCCAAATGCAAGTACACTGCAAAAAACCTGCATAAAAAAGAAAGCAGAAATAAAATACATCAAAATATACTATTAAAATTGTATTAGCTAGACATTTCTTGATACATGTACACAACAATAAAAACATCCAAAATGTAAACATACTTTTTTGTGCAATAAGATTTCCCTTCTTTTTTCCTTCATTACACTGGTGCATCTTGCATTGTGATTTAAAAATAATGAATAAATGTGTATCCAGTGACTTTGTTGTTGTAGCACATTGTAAATGGGTAGATGAGGTATGAAAATTTCCCATTATATGAAAGAGCGAAAAGGAAGATTTTCTTTTTAAAAGTTTTCAGAAATGAACACGTATGACCATATAAGGAAGCTTTCATATGGAACTCAATTTTTGTGGTTTAGTAACTCTCATCATGATTATTTTAAACATCCATTTCTACTTTCACTGTTTTCTACTGATCTGCCCTTGGAAAAAGCATGTCGACCCACTTTACGTGGAACTACTTTGTAAGTCAGTTAAGTTGATCTAGTGGTTTTTGACAATGATGAAGAATTTTTATTAGAATAGGTAAATTTAGCCTATACCTCAGACATATGCACTTGACACAACAAAACAAAATCACCTAAAATTAAGTCTCTACATTAAATGATACCCAGTACAAGTACTGTACAAGTACATGATTTTAATGTACATGTATGCAGTTTCTTTAGGTAACAAAAAGCATCTGTGTGCTAAGATAGCAGTCCTCATCAAATCAATGTTTGATAGTTACCTGTATTGTTTGATA
>CAJDSM010000016.1:15889-36466 GCA_903981925.1 Ostrea lurida
ACTTACCTGTATTGTGTGATAGTTACCTGTATTGTTTGATAGTTAACCTGTATTGTTTGATAGTTACCTGTTATATTTGATAGTTACCTTATTGTTTGATAAGTTACCTATTTGTTTGATAGTTACCAGTATGTCCTATTGTTTGATAGTTACCTGTATTGTTTGATAGTTACCTGTATTGTTGTATTATGATGTACCTGTATTATTTGATAGTTACCTATGTTTGAAGTACCTGTATTGTTGATAGTTACCTGTATGTTTGATAGTTACCTATTGTTTGATAAGTTACCTGTATTGTTTGATAGTTACCTGTATTGTTGATAGTTACCTGTATTGTTTATAGTTACTTGTTATTTGTTTGTAGTACCTGTATTGTTTGATAGTTACCTGTATTGTTTGATAAGTTACCTATTGTTTGATAGTTACCTGTATTGTTTGATAGTTACCTTGTATTGTCTTGATAGTTACCTGTATTGTTTGATAGTTACCCTGTATTATTTGATAGTTACCTGTATTGTTTGATAGTTACCTATTGTTTTGATAGTTACCTTGTATTGTTGATAGTTACCTGTTTTTAGTTAGTACCTATTGTTTGAAGTTACTATGTTTGATAGTTACCTGTATGTTTGATAGTTACCTGTATTGTTTGATAGTTACCTGTAATGTTATGATAGTTACCTGTATTGTTTGATAGTACCTGTATTGTTTGAGTTACCTGTATTGTTTGATAGTTACCTGTATTGTTTGAAGTTACCTGTAATGTTTGATAGTTACCTGTATTGTTTGATAGTTACCTGTATTGTTAACAGGATGGTGACTAGGGTCTTTTCATGCAGAGGTCCGCAGAATTTGAGGATCAGGTTTACGAGAGTCATGTTATTACACTCCATTAGCTGGTTCTCCTCTCCCACGCCCTCCGTCACGTCCAGCAGGAACAGCATCCTGAACACCGTCACGGAAAGCTTTCCCAGAACGTTTAAATTCTGATACTTAAAGGTTGTTGTACTCATTCGTACTGTGTCACTTGTTGGGTCATATCTACAGAAAAATCAAATATTTCAGTGTATGTTGTCATCAAGAGTTTTCAGGGTTTTTTGGGGTGTTATTTTTTTAAATTACTAGTCGAGGGAAAAATAGCAAAATTTTGTGTACGGACTAAAAGTCAGTCTGGAAAATGGGGAATAACTCTGTTTAGAAAATTAAGCAGTTTTTCACAATTTTCCTGTATACCTTTTTTTTTTTTTTTTTTTTTTTTTTACATTAAAACATAAAAAATATAACAATGCTTACCTGGGCAATCGATGTCTTGGACATGGCACCATTTTAAAAAGCTGGGGTACAGAGTATATAAAATTGAAGACTTGGGGTATAAAAAAGAGTAACATAGTTTTGCTAAAGTGCCCTAAAATTGCCACTACTGCAAATGTCATTCCTGAGAAATAGCAGAAGGTGTCTCCCACAAAGACATCGGCCGGGTACCTGAAAAAGACACAAGGCCACAATTTAAAAAAAGTATGTTTCCCCACACCCTGACCCACATTTTTGGAGGTGGGTCGGTCGGTAGGTATTTTTTTTTATTTTTTTTGATACTCAATATGGAAAAACAAATTTATACCGTATATCTAACAATTTGAAGTGACTTTTATGTTCGGGTTGGAATGCTTAAAGCTCTTTGTTTTAACTTGACACTGATTTTATCCCACTTTATTACATTTCAGAATGGACAGGTGTTGTCTTCTATAAAAGTAAACCAAAAAAAACAAAAAAAACCAAAAAACTGATGTAATTAAAATAGGCATATGCATCATGAGAGAGAGAGAGAGAGAGAGAGAGAGAGAGAGAGAGAGAGAGAGAGAGAGAGAGAGGCGCATGTGCAACCCATTCAATTGAAATTGTTTACAGGTAAATGATCGAATAGATCGTTCTTCACAAGAAGTCCGTGCTGTCTCAGTCACATTGATAAAATACAAGATCGTCTGGAAATGATCGGCACACCGATATAAAAGTGCAAAATCTTTCAGAACATCGGGCTATGCAACTGTATTGATTACACGCATTTAATTTTATTCCCCTTCGAAAATATCTAGTTGAAACGAGTTTATAAACTCTGAATGCAAGTGATATTTGTGTAATGCAATAAATCTCGGTAATATTCAGTCCCTCCTCACCCCGTCTAATTGAGTATAGTGATTAGAAATATTCAAAAGCAATTTAGAATTTCTACATCTATGCAGCCTTTGTTTTGCACGCACGTGGAAATCGGGCCTTCATATAAGCTTAATTGTTGTTGGAAAGTACGGAACAAAAACCAATTAGTCAAATAATCAATTTAATCACACTACCTGTATATTAAAGTATTTCAGTCGTCAGTCGTTATTGAACTTTTGAAGAAATACGAGGTATGCAAATGAAGGAAGAGTATTTTGCTGACTGTATTAGAAAGTTCTATCCCGGGTGTGTATATATATATATACTCGCCGATCTTTCAATTTCACCGCGGAACTTTCATATGAAGAAAATATACATTTTTTTTCTTGAAAATGTATTATTTTGAATTAGTTGTTCAATGTATATTTATTTGCAGGTAATTGCTATGCATAGGCACATGAACATCTGGTGACTTTTACATGCAAGTTACGACATCGAAAACAGTCGTTGGTGACCAGAAAAAAAGGGCGATTTCTTTAGTCACAAGATTAGGATTCCTAAGAAAAGCGCTCTAATACATGATACTTTACGGTAATACTTTGGATGTTTCTTTACATCTAATCCGTACACTTGAGGCGATCTTGATCTGACCACGCGCAGTAAAGCATATGACTTCCGAAAATAGCGAAGTTCGAAAGTACGGTCCAAAATCGGAAAGAGACCCAGTCGTTACAGGAGACCAAAATTTTGCAGAGGGAAAAAAATAACTAAATAAATAAATAAACCAAAACAAACCAAAAAAAAAAAAAAAACAAACAAAAAAATAACTTAAGCCCAGAACCAAAAAAAATTTTCAGGTCGGCAACTTTTTCATGAGTCGGTTAGGTTGTGGGGAAACAAACTTAATTTTAATTTTGGCCTAATTATAACAGGTTTAGGTATATCAGTGTAAAAGTAAATAAAATGCTAGATCTGTCTAATGGAAAACATTAGCTACAATTAATCCTTTTACCAGTTGTGTATAAAAATGGCCAAGCATACAGCGGTGTATGGTAAAATGAAATATATGCTGAAGACATGTGCTTCTCTGCAACACCCTGGAAAGAAATATAGATATGATAAACACAAAGTCAACTGTGTATAGTCATTTGCAATAAAAAAAACCAAACTTATAAGTCTGAGGAGTATTATTTGCCAGATTAAGTTCATATTGATATCATTTAATTTTATTTCACGTGACCACCTAGCGCCAATTTTCATTGGTTAAAACACCTTTTAAGAATTGAGGTGATTTTTTATCACGTACCTGAACAACAAGTAAAGTCTAATGGACATTGATTTCTTGTTGTAATATAAAATTAAATGATAAGAAATAAATCTTATATATTTTTTCGGGTGATATGCAGGTTATCACCGAGATTTTAGAGGCAAAACTTTTCATCAATGAGTTTTATCGTCTAAAATTCGGTGATACCTGCATCACCCGAAAAAATATAAGATTCATTTCTTATATCAGTAATCACTATTGGATATTCGGGCAGCGGTGCAGCTAATACACTAGGATCTCACTGCTGCGACGCAGGATTGAAAGTGGTTTACATGAGAGTTAACTAAGCATATGGTTTAGAATAATGTCAAGTGTACCCCCATCCCCATTCCTTTTTGTTTTTCATACCTAAATTCTACATTTATTCCATTATTCAAATGAATTTCATCCTTTTGAACTTCTGTAATGTAAGAGCCTGAAGAGTTCTAGTGTCAGTAATTTACTTTGTCATTCTTGCTAAATTTCAATAAAATATATCCAATAATAAATGGCAAGCATGACAGAAGGATGAAATGCATGCAGTGGTGTATATATATATATATATAAGTATAAATGAATTTACCATTCAGTTCAATGAAATTAAAAATAAGTACAGACAGGGCAATGATCAGAGATTGTCCTGTTTCCAATCCATTCACTCCCGACAAAATGTTGATAGCATTGGTGCAAAATACAGCCAACATTCCCATATAAACATAGTACAATATTCCTGTTAAAAAAAGAAACAATATCGTCAATATTTCATACCAGTTAAAATATTTAACATGTAGCAATAGACATTTACAAAATTCACAATATATCTAAGGTTACATCATTGTCTTACCTAAATCTACATCGTGACCCAAATAAAAGCGCAGGGGTTTAGGAACGATTATAACAGTTGAGTCAAAGTTAACCAAGTACACCATTAACAATGGTAATGATGCCATGGTTGGTAAAAACAGTTTGTGTCTCCACTTAAGCTCCAAGACATCATCAGCAAATCCCAAAAATATCATGCAGCATATGGACAGCAAGGCTGCTATGTATTCTATGTACTGGAAACACAAACATAATATTCATGTTAATGTCTACGACATATAAAAAAAAATATCACAAAAACCAAACATTACGTGTCGTGAAATCTTTTATTTACATGCAAGTGACAGTAATCTCAGCAAGATTCGTCAAGGCTGGATATTTGGCTTGAAGCCACTAGGGGCATCAAACCAAAGCCTTAACAAATCTCAGTGAGGCTAGATAATTGGTTTGATGCCTCTCGAGACGTCAAACCAAATATCCAGCCTCAATGAATCTCAGTGAGGCTAGATATTTGGTTTGATGCCTCTCGAGTCTTGCCGAGATTGGAGCGACAGACAGTGTTTCAAATCAACTCACCTCATGATGTGGGAAAGAATTTGCCAAATTGTCTGTCACAATATGCTTGTAAAATGGCACTGGGATAAACAGAAACATAATAACCAGAAAAATGGCACCGCATATCATTCCTTGAGATTCCGGGCTACAAAATAATAAAATATGAAAGCAAATGTCGTTAGCTTTTCATTCTATAAATCATTCCGTCTACTTTCAATATGTCAACAAAATACGCAATGTTTTCATTGCAGCAAAACCAGAAAAATAAGCAGGTATACAGCATGCAACACTCACATTTTTATCTTTTCTCGTTTACTCATGTCTATTCCAAAGAGGTGCGCATTGATAAACATGGCTCTGAACTTTGGGATGATGTTGTAGCAAACAAAAAAGCCCAAGGTTGACATCCCAGCGTTTACAAGAATATGAATCTGCGTGTCAGACAACTCCATACTGTTAATTTTACGCTGTTACCGGTTACAATCTGATGCAAGTTGTCTACTGACCACCATGATACCTCTCGCGAGATGATACGTAACGTACTTTCATTTTCGATTCGAGGCACGGACTCGGTTATATTTGGCGCCATTGTAGTAGTGGGAGTTGAAGCATACGGACGATAAAGATAAAATGTCAGGCCGAGGAAAAGGAGGGAAAACAAAAGCAAAGGCAAAAAGCCGATCCTCCAGGGCAGGTCTCCAGTTCCCAGTGGGTAGAATTCACAGACTTCTGAGGAAAGGTATAGAGCCAACTTAATGCTGGTCTTGACAACACGGATCTTTATAAATTTAAAATCTAAAAATGTTATTTAGTTGCATTCTATTCGTTTTAAACTGTTAGGTCGGTAATAGACAGGTTGCTGGGGGGAGGGGGGGGGGACTGAAATTGAAAATCATCAGAATGGACTCTTTCACTCCAATATAATATTAGGCCTAATCTTTTTAAATGCTAATTCAGTTCTAGTGGGGGGGAAAAAATCTAAATACCTATTAGGTACATTCTTTGGCATTCAGTTGAAACTTCTGACATGTATAAATAGGCCCGTGCCCAGAATTTTGTGGAGGGCAGGGGGTGCGAGATTTTAGACGTAATCAACTTTAATAGTGCATTTTGCTCTTAGCAGGGGGATGCGAATGCGCCCCCTGTGTACGGGCCTGACTTGATACAACGGACACTGATGAATGAAATCCATGTTAATCAAGTTGGGAACACTTGCTCTTTAGTGAGATCTCGCTAAAACGCGATTATCCCTTTCTAGCATGAAAATATGGCAAATCTCGTTCAACAAACTGGACGGCACACGGGACATTATTTAACACTTTTTCACGTGAAGTATAAATATGTAAATTTCTTGGATGTTTTTCTCGGTTCGCTCTCGGTTCAATGGGATATGTTTTGTCGGTTCAACAGGAAAATCACGTTTTAGCGAGAAGATCTCACTATAGAGAAATTGTTCTTGACCAGTTAATTGCGTATTGTAAGAACAGCAAATTTTCTTCAGATCCTTAACTCTTTTCCCCTTAATGCCACCTTTTGATGCACTGGCCATTTCTTTATGGCCTTTCTATGCTTTCCCCTTAGAGGTTTTTTATATATGAAATAAAAGCACTGATGTATGGGTTAAAGTTGATTTATACAGGTTTAGAATGTTCAGACATCTAACAAACTATATATCCATGGATTTGTGATAAATTAAACCTTCTATATACTGTACATTGCCAAAAATACAATACAAGTTACTTGTAAGAAAAAAGCAGGTGCAAACAGGTATATAAAAAAATATTGTTTTAACTTCAGAAATCAAATAAATTGAAATAAATAAGTATAAACATATTTCAAATTATAGTGGTACTATATATTGATATTCATCTGAAATTTTATGATTTTATATTCATAGTAAATGCACAGGTAAAGGTTTTGTAAACCTCACACCGTGGCAATTCAGCCAAAAACATGTAAACACACAATTCCAGAACAGGAAACATTGCATAATCAATTGTGTTCATGTCCCCTTATCACCTTGGGGATGTGTATAGTACACAACCCACATTTTGGGGTCTAATTAGTTAGTTGATTGGGTAGCAGGACACATCGCACCACGCCAAATCGCCCCCAATACTTGAACCAAATCGCCCCCACCTCTTTAATAGTATAACCAACTCACCCCCACATGGTCATTTCGGGTCACCTCGACTTTCGGGAGTCGTTGGGTTTAGATAAAGAAAATGTTGTTGCTGTCACTATCGCCGATTGTTTTCTCATCATTAAAATCTCCTGATTTTACGTTAAACTCCTCGATTTACAATAATCTTCTCTTCATTAAAGTCTCATAATCGTGCGATCGCAAGTGTTCAAAGTGCGTTTGATAATTATACTTACGGTGTATTTAACACCCGGGTTTATCGCACAAAAAGCTTCGATTGCAACAAAAACAACAACAGAGTACATTAAATAAACATTTATTAATTTGTAATTATAAAAAAACTTAAGGTCGAGCGAAGTAGGAGCCGTTTGAAAAAGTCGAAACTACGTGTACTTGCACCCTAATCGATACGTAAGCCAGCTCAAGGTCGACGGCAATGTTGAAATTTCCACGGTTAGCTGGTTACAAATTTACACAAATCGCTAGAATTGTTTTATATTTCATCCATTCCTATCCTCTAATGATATGTAAATAGCTGTAAATAGTTAATTATCGTTACTTATTGGTATTTATTGTTGCTTATTGTTACTTATTGTTGCTTATTGTCTTTTGGGGCGAGTTGTTACATGCATCTCGTAAAAAATAAGGGAGGGGGGTTGGTTGGTAAAAAAACCTACGTTGGGGGCGACTTGGTCACCGCGTAAAGATGTGGGGGCGAGTTGGTAATACAATATATATACGTTAGGGGCGAGTTGGTCACCGCGTAAAAAGGTGGGGGCGATTTGGTGAATATAGGTGGGGGCGATTTGGTGACCAGTGGGGCGATTTGGTTCAAGTATTGGGGGCGATTTGTGTGGTGCGATTTGGCAATGGGCGATGTGTCTGGCATTCGTTGATTGAGTGCATCAAAAGGTGGCATTAAGGAAATGAGGGGTGCGTCAAAAACGTGGCATTAAGGGGAAATGGATAGGAAAGGTCTAAGGGGAAAAGAGTTAATACACTGAGAGACAATCTCATCCCCATGGTAACTTGCATTATATTCACACTTCCTAATTTGTCTCTGGAGGTGTGAAGTACTTAATTACTGTGTAGGTGTATGAAGTGGCATAAAGAAAGGTGTGAAGTGACAAGAGTTGTTATGTAAGGGGATTATAACACTCCAATTCAAAGGACTTGTCTTCAGGATTGAAAACCTTAACCCAACCATTGTGCAGTGCTCCAAGTCACATCTGCTGTCAGGTCGCTAAATGGCGACCTAGAAATATTTCTGGTCGCCATTTTAAAATTCTAGTTGCCATTTACAACATTTCTACTCGCCAAAGTATAAGATTTTGTAGATAACTACGACTTACAAAATTTTCAGTAAAAAAGCAACATCAGTATCTGTATTATGTTTACATTATTTAATTGGAAAGAAATGCTGTAAATTCCGGCTGGATTAGGCCATCCATCCAGTACACTAGTTCTAGTCTGGGGCTATTAAATATTAAAGCTTTCCCCGATTAATAATTCCGAAATGCAGACCTCATTTTTTATATATCGTAAGTATACGAGTTAGAATTAATCTTCAGTACATTTGCTTGTCGTAAGGGACGACTAAATGGGGTGGTACTTTGAATTTAAAAAAAAAACAACAACCCTAAGGTCTGATGTCCTGGTACATACGTGTGGTACGATAATGACCCCTCTCTGCTCAAAGGCTGTTAGCTCTGAGCATAGGCCTAATTTTTTACATCTCTTCACCGGTAAGGCCAAAAAAAATATGTTGAGTTTACTGTCATCCCGACCGACCCTATTTTTTCGGCCCTACCCTACACTTTTTATTGGAAAATTTTGAAACTTTCCAAAAATGTGCGCCTTCCTCCAAAGCCTAACTGATTTTTACCCTGCTTTTGCACAAAGATATCAACATCTAAAGTAGTTGACAGGCTGTTTAAAACTGCAAACATACATAATTACACAAATGACATACACAACATCAAACACCCTAAATATCAACCCCAAAAAAAAAAAAAAAAAATTCCGACTACCGACCCTATTTTTTTTTCAGCAGGTGACAGTAAAACACACATATTTTTTTTTTTGGCCTAATGGTGATGTTTCTATGAGTGAAATATTCTAGAGTGGGAAGTTATTAAACAGCCTATCAATCAATAAATCTTGTTGTTCCGCCATCTATGATTAAAATATTTATTCAGACTTTCGATTCCGATTTTATTTTAATGGAGTCCAAGGCCCGGATTTTCTCCACTCGTGAAAATGCGACTTGATTTTAATCTCTAGTCGCATATGCGACCGTTTTATTCGCAACTTGGAGCACTGTTGTGTGAGGGTCAGGTAGCTATGTTTCAGTGCATTGGAACACGGGCTTGTCTTCTGGATTGTGGAAAATAAAAAAAATCATAATCATTTTGAAAACTCCCTTTGGAGTCTTTCAAATAAGGATGTCAACACAAGCCCTTTGCCAAAATTTTTGACCTTCGAACCCTGACCTTTAACTTTTACCTACTTTACAGTGGTAAGTGATGTAGCTTTCATTGTGACCAACATCTTCCACTAAAAAGCAAAATACTTGACCTCTTGAACTTGAAATTTAACTTTTAACATTGGTCACAACTTTTGAATGATAATTAAGTGTCAGATAGCAACTAGCTCTGATGATTAGGTAGTCACGTGACTTGCTCTCTATCAGCTGAAAAGCTGTGACTCCAAATTTCGACCCACAATGAATGTTGCCTTCACTGCTGTACACATTGACAAATCCGTAAATAAAATAAATACGCTGTTCAAATAGTACCATAAACATTTTAAAATTCCAAGCAAGCTATCCCGTACCTTCGTTTGTTTTGCTGTTGTTGATAACTGCTTATTTTGAAAGGAAAAAAAAACATTTGCAGCTAATTTTTGACATCACAGTGCAACTGTTTACGTCGACAATACGACATCACAATGTAACATGTTTACGTCGTTTTTCCTGCGTTAAATGCAGAGGCTGGTTTTATTTGCAAGATGTTTTAGGGTCTTCGCTTGCATCACCGTCAACATATTAGGGCTTTCATATTTCAAGTCCTTATGAGTATGACAAGCCCCTTCCACTGGTAATGCTGTGTGGGGGCATCAGTGTTTCACAAACGCATCTTGTAATATTGGAATTAATTGCATTATTAAAATTTCTTGTTTTAGTGACCATGGCTTTAGATCCAGAATACTTCATCCAGACAATTTCCAACTGAATGTAAAATAATTTATAGTGGCAGTAGAGAAAGGTTAACAGAGAATAACAATAACATTTACTTGAACAGGAAACTGTGGAGCGAGTAGGTGCAGGTGCCCCAGTGTATAAAAGAGAATAACAATAACGTTTATTTGAACAGGAAACTATGCGGAAAGAGTCGGTGCAGGTGCCCCTGTGTATTTGGCAGCAGTACTAGAATATCTAGCAGCGGAGGTCCTGGAGTTGGCAGGAAATGCTGCTCGCGACAACAAAAAGACGAGGATTATCCCCCGTCACCTCCAGTTGGCCATCCGTAACGACGAGGAACTGAACAAGCTCCTGTCCGGAGTGACCATCGCCCAGGGGGGTGTCTTACCCAACATCCAGGCTGTGCTCCTGCCAAAGAAAACTGGATCAGCTGGCAAAAAATCCTCCCAGTCCCAGGAGTTTTAAATGACAGACTGCTCGGCAGACATTGGGTTTATCGTGATGCCATCAGAAAAATGGATGTGTGGTGTTCTTATAAATGATGTTTGTTGTCATATCAGCAGTGGTAGAACACAGGATAATGATATCAATATTGTTAGCATATCTGCTTAATCACCTTCTCTTCATGTACAATTTTTTTTTATTTTGATGGAGTATGACATAGTATGATACTGTGAACTTGTTTTAATAAATATTTTTTTGTTTTGCTTTGTGCACTTATTGAAGTAGCCCTAAAAAGTTCAAATAAGTGTTGGGTTAACCACGTTGCTCAGAAAATTGTCTCCCTCCTTCTTTCAGAGGAAGACATGTTTTTATACGCCTGCATAAAAAGTGGGCGTATTATGCTATACTGCTGTCACTTTGTCTTTGCAACTCCTCCTAAACCCTTTTGGGGGGGTTGGATGAAACTTGGTATAAAGAAAGTTCACAATGTGGGATGTTGCATATTGCAAGGGGAATGCTGTCTGATGTTTTTTTAAAGGAGTTAAGGCCCTTGGACTTGGGGTTTTTTCTATGCAAAATACTGTCTTCACAACTCATCCTTACTCCGATGATTTTTAAAAGGAGTTTAGGTCCAATAATATATGCGGGCATATCTTGTATCGGCTTGGCAGTGTCCTATTTTTATACACTGATTCATCCGTTTACTTGAACATGTGACAATGGACTCGTGGCGGATGTGACCAATTGACAGGGAATGCTTATTCCTCTTAGGCACCTGATCCTACCGTTAGCTCTGGTACATCAGGGCTCCGTGTTTACCTAACTCTTTTTTTTTTTAGAATGATCTCTGCAACAATCCGTGAGCACATTACTTACCTGATATTGGAAGAGGGGGTGTCTCCAGTTTTTTAGCTCACCTGAAGCGAAGGTTCAAGTGAGCTATTCTGATCGCCTTTTGTCCGTCGTCTGTCTGTTAACTTTTCACATTTTCGACTTCTTCTCAAGAACCGCTGGGCCAAATTGCAAACTGGGTAAAAATCATCCTTGGGTGAAGGGGATTCCAGTTTGTTCAAATGAAGGACCAGGTCCCCGTCAAGGGGGAGATAAATCACGAAAATGCAAAATTAGGGTTGTGTCATTTAAAGAACCACTGGGCCAGAAAAGCTGAAATTTATATGAAAGCTTCCTGATATAGTGGAGGTTTGTTCAAATCATGGCCTCTGGGAGTAGGATGGGGATCAAAGTTTAACATGCAAATATATAAAGGGAAATCTTTAAAAATCTTCTCAAGAACCATATTGAACCAGAAGAATGGATATTTATCTTAATTCTTCCTGTTATAGTGGAAATTCAAGTATTGTAGGGTGGGGACACGATTGGGGGCAAAGTTTGATATAAGTTTATACCGGGAACTATATTAAACAAGATGTGTTTGTGAAACACTGATGCCCCCGGATTCCACATGCCAGTGAAGGGGGCTTGCCAAAAGGATTATGCATGTGAAATATGAAAAATCTATCACTTAACATTCAGAAGTTATGGCCAATGTTTTAGTTTTTGAAAAGTAGGTCAACATGATTGGTACCAGTAGAAAGGGCTTAATGTCATAAAGAACACACATGTATAATATGAAAGTCCCACCACTTGTCATTCAATAGTTATGGCCAATGTTAAAAGTTTTTGAAAGGTAGTTAAAACTTCAAGGTCAGGAGGTCAAAAAGTTTGATACCAGTAGAAAGGGTTTGCCACAAGGAACACATGTGTAATATGAAAGTCCTACCACTTGCCATTCAAAAGTTATGGTTAATGTTTTTGAAAAGCAGGTCAAACCAGTGTCATGGTCAGGAGGTCAAAAAGTTTGGTACCAGTAGAAAGGACTTGTCGTAAGGAACACACTTGTGTGATATGAAAGTCCCACCACTTGACATTCAAAAGTTATGGCCAATGTTAAAGTATTTGAAAAGTAGGTCAAACTTCAAGGTCAGGAGGTCAAAAAAGTTGGTACCAGTAAAAAGGAATTGTCATAAGGAACATGCATGTGTAATATGAAAGTCCCACCACTTGCCAATGTTAAAGTTTTTAAAAGGAGGTCAAACTTCAAGGTCAGGAGGTCAAAAAGGTTGGTACTTGTCATAAGGAACATACACGTGTAATTAAATATGAAAGTCCCACCACTTGCCATTCAACAGTTATGGCCAATGTTAACGTTTTTGAAAAGTAGGTCAAACTCCAAGGTCAAAAAGTTTGGTACCAGTAGAAAGGGCTTATCATAAGGAACACACCTGTGTAATATGAAAGTCCCACCACTTGCCATGCAAAAGTTATGGCCAATGTTAAAGTTTTTAAAAAGTAGGTCAAGGTCAAAAGGGTTGGTACCAGTAGAAAGGGCTTGTCATAAGGAACACACATGTGTAATGTGAAAGTCCCATCACTTGCCATTCAAAAGTTATGGCCAATGTTAAAGTTTTTGTGGACAAACAGACAGACCAAAAGTGCAGAGTTTGTCAAATAAATATGGAATAATCATTATATAGTGAATATTTAAGTGTAATGGTGGCCCCTGGGGTCAGGGCGAGGGACCAAATTTTAACATAGGTTTATATAGGGAAATAATTCAAATCTGCTCAAGAACAGCAAGTAAACAGTTTTCCAAATCAACATGGAAGTATTATTGTATTTTGTTCAAATGATGGCCGCTGACCAAAGTTTAACAAAGGTTTATTTGGATCGAAGCATTCAAGTTTGTTTAAATGGTGGCAACCCCCCGGGGTGGGGTGTCAAGATTGGGGCCACAATAGTTTAATTTCCTTGTTCCAGGAAAGCCCCTGGGGTCATGATCAGCTGCCTCTGTCCTTTTTAAAAATTGCTTTATATCTTGTAAACTATTGAAATCCCCACCCTCAAACCATGTATTTTCTTGATCCTTGTGTTGAGGCAAGTTTATTGACACATATGTGGAGGGCCCTTGGGGTCATGACTGACCCACCTCTAGAAATTGTTTGATATTTTAAAACTTTTGCGACCCCAACCCTGTAACCATATATATTCTTGTTCATTGTACCATGCAAGGCAATTTTAAGAGGACATAAAAATACCCAAGGGGCTATGCCTGAATCCAATCCATCATACATGGTTCTCTGTCTTATTTTCTTATTGATGAATGTTCATTTATGGGTATTGGAAGATGACAGATGTTACATTTGAATAGTGTCACATTGTAAATCCCAAACTATGAAGCACAGTGCTCAGGTGAGCGATGTGGCCCATGGGCCTCTCGTTTTTCTTCTATTCATATTGATTAACGCATCCCAAATGAAAAAAAATTCTGATAAATTTTAAATCTGCATGTGAAAAGGCGAAGGTAATGATCAGTGATCAATCTCGCAAGTCCCAAACAGAATACAAAACAAGAGGCCCATGGGCCACATCGCTCACCTGAGCACTGCTTCACTAAGAAGAACACTAGTTTGAGATTTAGAATGCGCCACTGTGGACTAAATTTAACCTCTGTCATCTTCCAATACCCATAAATTACGATTATGTGTCAATGAACTTGGCTCAACACAGGGACAAAGAAAAAATATATTTTGAGGGTGAGGATCTTAATAGTTGTACCAAGATACCAAACCATTTTTAAAAAGGGGGGCATCAACTTCATTGACCCATAAGGCGTCCTCCACCATATTGGTCCAATGATCAAACTTGTTCTCAACAGCAAAGAATAAGAATACAGTATAGTTTTAAAAAGAGTTTCCTACATATAACGTTGTATAATCTTTTAATTCCCCTATTCTTGGGCCCCATCCATCACCCCTGGAAGGGGGGGGGGGGGGGTAATTATAACAAACTTACAATCTACTCCATCAGGAAGCTTTCAGGTAAAATCCAATCTTCTGATTCAATGAATATTTTAAAAGAATATCCTTACTATATTTGCATGTAAAATATTGATCCCTTATTGTGTCACCACATTACCCCTGGGAGTCATGATTTGAACGAACTTTTATCTTCGCTATATCAGCAAGCTTTCATGCAAATTTCAGCTTTTACCTGGCCCAGTGGTTTTGTTGAGAAGAAGACTTTTTAAAGATTTTCCCTATATATCATATATGTAAACTTTGATCCCCCTATTGCGGGCCCCATCAACCCCCGGGGTCATAATTTGAACAAACTTGAATTCACTTAATCAGGAAGCTTTCATATGAATTTCAGCTTTTCTGGTCCAGTGGTTCTTGAGAAGCTTTTTAAATATTTTCCCTATTTAATCATCATGTAAACTTTGATCCCCTATTGGGGCCCCATTACCTGGGGGTCTGATTTGAAAAAAACTTGAATCTCCACTATATCAGAAGCTTTCATATAATATTCAGCTTTTCTGGCCCAGTGGTTCTTGAGAAGATTTTTAAATATTTTCCTATTTAATCATATGTAAAACTTTGATCCCCTATTGTGGCTCATCGTACCCGGGATTGGGTCATGATTTGAACAAACTTGAATCTCCACTATATCAGGAAGCTTTCATATGAATTTCAGCTTTTCTGGTCGCAGATGTTTCTTGAGAAGCTTTTAAATATTTTCCCTATTTAATCATATGTAAACTTTGATCCCCTATTGGGGCCCCATCATACCCTGGGGGTCATGATTTGAACAAATTGAATCTCCACTTATTAGAAAGCTTTCATATAAATTTCAGCTTTTCTGGCCCAGTTGGTTCTTGAGAAGATTTCCTCTAACATATTCCCGATTTAATCATATTAAACTTTGATCCCCTATTGTGGCTCATCGTACCCCGGGTGTCATGATTTGAACAAACTTGAATCTCCACTATATCAGGAGCTTTTCATATAATTTCAGATTTTCTGGCCCAGTGGTTCTTACGATGATTTTGAAATGAAACCACCCTATTTTTGCATTTTCGTGATTATCTCCCCTTTGATACGGACCTGGCCCCGGGATCATGAAACATCTTTTAAAGCTTAAGTCCAAATCTTAATACTGCAATAAAATGATTGTGAAGTCAATCATTCCAAAAAAAAATTGGTATTCGTTATTGTTTAATCAAATTTCTAGTATCTGCAAATTAGGAGTTTCAATTCAAAAGAAATAGACATTTTACAGGCGATTGAAATTTTGACTTTTAGAAGTCGCCCGGGGCTGTCCTGTCATTTGACAAACTTGAATCCCCTTACCAGGATGATTTTGTACCAAATTTGGTTGAATTTGGCCCCGCGGATCTTGAGAAGTCAAAAAATTGAAAAGTTAACAGACAGACGGACAAAAGGCGATCAGAATAGCTCACTTTAACCTTCGGTTCAGGTGAGCTAAAAAACTGGATACACCCCCCCCCCCCCTTCCAATATCAGGTAAATATCAAATCAAACAATATTTATTTAAAGTCGGATATTCAATACAACTAAGGAGCTATTTACCGACTAGACATGGCATATATTACAGTAATGTGCTCACGGATTATTTTAATGTTTAGGAATGCGAACCCTCGTTCCAACTCCACCGAACCCGTTCATGTTGCATTAAACCCGGTGGCTTTGTCTGCGTCTTTTGAGTGTTTGAAGATATGGAACCACGCTGTGTTAGTTTACAGAATATGAATGACATTGTAATTTTGGGAATTACATCGTACATGCGATGGACCCCGACAATACTGAGGAGGTTGAAGTGATCGAAATTGATGACACGGAGCCTGTTTCAGATGACGATGACGACGAAGAAGGAGAAGGCATGTGTATTTAGATTTAGGATATCGGGTTTAGTCCAGAATTATCAGATTGTTAAGCATCAGCTGTCGAACACAAAATGACAAATTCTGACGTAGTTTGATTTCTTCATGTACATATAAGATCAGATGTATTTTCTAGTAGTATAAGTAGCATAAATTAATTCTATTACGAGTTTATCGTTTAGATGATAGAGTAGTATATAGGTCTAGTATTTAAAAGTTAGTTGATGCTGTTAATTGTTTAACAGTTGACAAGCATCTCATACAGTTAGCTGTTACTCATAGGAATCTTTAGATAGAATGTTCTAGATCTATCGTTAAAATGACAGATGTCCTCCAGACTTGGTATAGTGCTAGAATTCTGCCCCTATACTGTGACAGCGTACTATATACTCGCTTTGTGGCAAAGCGAAATTTGTAAATACGGTCTGTATGGCAAAAAATGAGACAGATTGAGTAGTGACATGAGTATCAAAAAGTGAAATTTATCTGGACAATGATTTCAAGTGGATTACCACTGTAATTTCAAAATTATGGTACCATTTTTTTCTTTTCTATGTCTGTTACTCTGACACTGATATTAAGATTAACATTAATTTCTTTTTAAGGGCATACGCAATGTACATTTCACAACTTTTTTTCTATCTCTAAAATTGAAGACTTCCAATGATAATGATTAGAGTTACAGACAACACAAACATCATTCAATCCCTTCAGAATTATTTGGTGATGATGAAAATATAATTATACAACAACTGGCAGTGTTTTTGTAGTATGTATACGTACAGGTGCATTGAATTTGCATTCTTCAAAGAGAAGTAACTCAGCATTCAAGTATGAATAATGGTGCAAATTACATTCTTCATCAACTGTTATCTTTTCCAAAACACAGGAAATATAGTCTGATTTTTTCTCAAAGAATATCTAAGGGTACTATGATTTTATATTAAGAATAGTTCTAAAAAATATATACAGATAACGAACGTTGCGTATGACCTTAATCCAAGTCCAAACTTTTAATGTGTCTGAGAGGATTTGTTTTTATATCCCCGCTCCTTACATCCCCGCTCTGAAGGAAAGGGGTATACTGTTTTACCCCTGTCCATCCATCCGTACGTCTGAAACAAATATTTTCGTTGCACTTTTCTCAGAAACTGCACATCACAACTAATTGATATTTGTTATATCACTTCATCTAGGGGTCCTATATCGCGCTTACCAAATTCAGACCTTTTGCTTGTCAACTTCCTGTTATCCGACTTGGTCAATTATTCTGTCCGAAACAAATATTTTCGTCACACTTTTCTCTGAAACTGCACATTATTGCCACTTGATATTTGGTATATCACTTCATTTTTGAGTCCCATACTGCGCTTACTAAATTCACACCATTTCCATGTCAACTTACTGTTAACTTGATATCAACCTTAGCAAAAGATGAGCAAATTCTCTAATCTCTAGGTAGCAGCTATATTTACCTGTACCGTAGAGCGGGGGTATCCTAAGTGAGCAGTAGCTCAAAGAGTCCTTGTTTTAATAACAGGTTTATTTGCTGATATCAATGATATGAAATGCATTGATTTCTTTGAACAGGTCTGTCTGCGGATATGAATGAAATAGATCTGGACAATGACATGCAGTATAATTCTGATGAATTCGACGATGAAGCTACCTACAGGGACGATTCTACATTTGTTTACAAGAAGCATGCAGGTATCTAACAGAAATTCATGATTAAGGGATCGTTTCAAAAGTTAATGAAATTAATAATCAAGTTATATGGTGAAAACCTCAAATGTTACAATGTAAAGCTTTTTTGATCAGACCAAGAATTTATATGTGTAATACTTTTCTACTTATTGTCGCCAGTTCTTGAAATAACCCAGTAGCCTGAATGCCCGGGGCCTGTTAAAATCAGGAACGGGCATGCAAAAATTGCATGAGAGAAGCCCGCTGGGCATGTTTAATTTTGTTCAAAAAATTTGCTTTTCCTTACAATCATCGGACATGTTTATCATAAAGTCAATTCTTACAGGCCAATCACTCTCTTGCATAAGAATAATTTCAAGTACGATTTATCATTTAATGCAAATCATCGTCTGTAGAACGATGTCAGTTTTTCCCTAGTTGCAATTTATGTCCAGTTCAATATAATTTTAGAGTACCGTAGATGCTATCTTCGATTGATACGAACTAGTAAGTGGCATTATATTATGCAACAAATACCAAAGTAACTTGATTTTGCTGGGGGTTTTCCCTCTAAAAGTTTGGCTTTGGAATGCCACATGTAGCTTATAAGAACACCGACAATATCAAAATGGCATTGAATTTTAAAAATGCACTTGCAGCATAAGATTTTGGGACTAAAACTTCATATGTTAATTAAGTAAACAAAAAAATTTAAAAAAAACCCACCAATACTTATTTGTATATAATGAACGTCACAAGGGTTATGATAAGATTTAAAAACAAGCTCTAGTCTTTATCTGTATTTTATTTTCGGGCATGTTAATTTTTGTATGGGCATGGAAAATTGATGGAAATGCCTGCCCGAAGGGCATGTATTCAAAAAAAGTTTTCGTAAAGACTGTTGACCTGGGCTTGGTTTTGATGTTTATGGTTAAGCAACACATCATTGTTTATGTCACTTTTCAGATTCGATATTCACTGCTCGGATTGACAGTAAGACCAGCGATCTTGTGATTTCTGGAGGTCAGGATGACACGGCATATGTCTGGTCAGCTTTCTCGGGAGAAACAAAATTCCAGTGTGATGGTGAGTAACTAGAGAGAAACTGGAGATTTTGTTGTCTTGGTAACAGGTGTAGTGGGGAGTAACAAGAGAGAAACTGGAGATTTTGTTGTCTTGGTAACGTCTGTGACAATGGGAGTTAACTATGAGAGAAACTGGAGATTTTGTCGGTCTTGCGTAACAAGAGTGAACGCGGGAGTAACTAAGAGAAACTGGAGTTTTTGTGTCTTGGTAAAGTGAGGGATGTAACTAGAGAGGAATGGAGACTTTTTGTTTTCTTGGAAAACGTGTAATGGCGGAGTAAACTCGAGACGAAACTGGAGATTTTCTGTTGTCTTGGTAACAGGTGAACGGGGAGTAACTAGAGAGAAACTGGAGATTTTGTTTCTTGGTAACAGGTGAATGGGGAGTAACTAGAGAGAAACTGCAGATTTTGTTGTCTTGGTAACAGGTGAAGGGAGTAACTAGAGAGAAACTGGAGATTTTTGTTGTCCTGGTAACAGGTGAATGGGGAGTAACTAGAGAGAAACTGGAGATTTTGTTGTCTTGGTAACAGGTGAATGGGGAGTATTAGAGACGAAACTGGAGATTTTTGTTGTCTTGGTAACGGGTGAATGGGGAGTAATAGAGAAAACTGGAGATTTGTTGTCTTGGTAACAGGTGAATGGGGAGTATTAGAGAGAAACTGGAGATTTGTTGTCTTGGTAAACGGTGAATGGGGAGTAACTAGAGAGAAAACTGGAGATTTTGTTGTCTGGTGGTAACGGGTGAATGGGGAGTAATTAAAGAGAAACTGGAGATTTTGTTGTCTTGGTAACGTGTGAATGGGGAGTAACTAGAGAAAACTGGAGATTTTTGTTGTCGTTGGTAACAGGTGAATGGGGAGTAACTAGAGAGAAACTGGAGATTTTGTTGTCTTGGTAACGGGTGAATGGGGAGTAATTTTAAAGAGAAAAACTGGAGATTCTTTGTTGTCTTGGTACGTGTGAAGTGGGAGTAACTAGAGAGAAACTGGAGTATTTGTTGCTAGGTAACAGGTGAATGGGGAGTAACTTAGAGAGAAACTGGAGATTTGTTGTCTAGGTAACAGGTGATTGGGGAGTAACTCACGTGAAGAAACTGGAGATTTTGTGTCTTTGGTAAACAGGATGAAATGCGGGAGTAACTAGAGAGAAACTGGAGATTTTGTTGTTGTCTACATGTAGGTAACAAGCGAATGGTGTATAGGGTTTAATTATGATTTTGTATATATTGCTTTGTTGGACACAAAAGTTTTCTAGTGGACGTGTGTGGTGTTTAATCCACGATGTTTTATTTGTAGGACACTCCAATTAGATTCAAGTGACATGTAGGGTTTCTTAATCATTGATGTTTTTATTTGTAGGACACAAAGATTCAGGTAGGTTTTAATCATGATGTTTTATTTGTAGGACACAAAGATTCAGTGACGTGTGTGGGTTTTAGTCACA